>JAJHUB010000293.1:0-65524 GCA_024510155.1 Gulo gulo luscus | reverse complement strand
AGAAACTAAGAAAACAATTTAATTGAAAATTATACCATAAATAATAAAATAACTAGGCATAAATTTAAAGGAGGTGAATAATAATAAATCAGGGAGGAAAAACAATTCCAAAAACATGGTAAAGGAGCCTATCTTGTCATTATTATTAAAGTCCCCCTCAGATTTCTTTGAAACTTCAATTTACTTCTTTCTTTGTCCTGTGGAAACTTCCTAGTTTTAGTACTTTCTTAAGCCCCAACCCTTAATTAAACCTTACTGCTTCAAAAACCACAAAACTAGCTAGCAAGAAAGTGTTTGTCTTGTAAAAGTATTCAATATCATCATTGTAACAAAGTACAAACAACAACAAATTAACAGCCGGCTTCTAAAGCCAGTCTTCTAACTTCCATTATGAACATTTTCTTCCTAGAATTTCCAGAGATTCTTAGCTTCTAAACAAACCAGCAACAGTGGTCTAATATCAAGTACCCTAAAGTGACATTTCCTGAAGCTTCCAAATCCATTATTTGAAAAATTATTCTAAAATGTCTGGAGTCATTTTTGGTTGTCACACTGGAGAAGGGGTTCTACTGGTAGAACATAAAGGTGCTGCTAAACATCCTACAATGTATAGGACAGTCTTTTACCACCAACAATTATATGGTCCAGAATGTCAATAGAGCCAAAGTTTAGAATCCTTCCCTTATATCTTTTGGGCCCATGTTTCCAATACATAATTTCATGTTAAACACTTTTAGAGACATCATCAATAAAAAGGTTTAAAGTTTTTTCATACTCATCTTTCTGTATAAGAGTTCCTTGCTACTTGAGATTCCTGGCTAGCTCAGTGGTAGAACATGCAACTCTTGAGATCTTGAGGTTGTGAGTTCAAGTCCATATTGAGGTTAGAAATTACTTAAAAAATTTCTTAAGTTAAAAAAAGAGGGGTACCTGAGTGGCTCAGTTGGTTAAGTGTCTGCATTTGGCTCAGGTCATGATCTCAGGGTCCTGGGATAGAGCCCCACATTGGGCTCCCTGTTCAGTGGGGAGTTTGCTTCTCCTTCTGTCTCTGCCTCTGTCCCTTTCTTATGCACTCACTGTGTGTGTGTGTGTGTGTGTGTGTGTGTGTGTAATAAATAAGTGAATAAATATTTTTAAAAAAGAGTCCCTTGGTAATCTAAAAAAGAAAAAAACATTTTGTTAAATGTATACATTCATCAAAATATGAAGATATTCTTTAGTTTGATTTTACTAAACACCTTGAACTAAACAAGAAATTAATTTAGTAATAGACCATTATTTTTATAATGGCTAGTTATAACACACAGGAGTAAGAGTAATACCATGATTAGTAATAAAGGAGCACAGGTACTGAAATGACTAACAGATTAGAAGAAAGATGCAAGAGCTTAAGTGGTGATGGTTGCACAACATTGCAATGAACTTAATACCACTGCACTGGACACATAGAAGTGGTTAAAACAGAGGTTAAAATGAAAATACAGAGCCAAAATGGTTTGGCCATTGACTTGACTTACACAAGTCACCAAACTAGGGCTTAATATATAATATAACTGCAGTTTCAACCTTCCCCAGAAATGTAGTCTTCACTGATCAGTCAGGGACTTTCTAGTAAGCACACAATAAGGTCATCTATCACATGGGCCCTCTTCAACTCCCTAATGAAAATGAGGTGATCCTCCAATGAGTTATCCTAGCTTTACCCTTAATGAAATCTGAGCTGCCTGGAACACTCCTTTCTTTTCTTTTGGTAGTAACTAATAACCCCTCCTCCCCAACACACACACACTACTTCCTATTAAAAACTTTCCATTTTGTACAAATCCTTGTCTCTCTCTTACTTGATGGTTGGAATGCTGCCCAATTCATGAGTTAATTAATAAGCCAATTGGATCTTTACATATAATGTTGAATTTTTGTCTTATTAGGGGAAACTCTGTTATAAATTTTATCATTTTTTAAAAATGTAATACACCAAAACCACATTCATCATCATCAGTGAGTCAGCTGTACCGTATGTGAATTATATATTGACAGAATTGTTGTGATTATCCATTAACTACCTTCTGCCTGTAACCTTTGAAAGAAGCTGAAAACATAATTTTTTAATTCACTATTTTCTTTTTTTTTATGATTTTATTTGTTTGACAGAGACACAGCATGAGCAGGTGGAAGGGCAGAGTGAGAGAGAAATGCAGACTCCCTGCTGAGCAAGGACCCTGATGCAGGGATAGATCCCAGGACCCTGGGATCATGACCTGAGCCCAAGGCAGACGCCTAACTAACTGAGCACGCAGGTACCCCTAATTCATCATTTTCTACATGGTTAAAAAAACATGTGGAGTAGTAAGGATAAAACTATAGACATCAGTTAGGAATAGTGTGTAAAAGAGCAAAGGAAAGTGGTATGAGAGTAGTGCGGTTCTGGATAAATTTTAAATTCAGAATTAATAGGATTTAGTGAGGGATTGATTCAAATGTAAATAAGAGTTATTGCCCACTCTAAAATGAAAGTTTTAGAGTGGGCAATAATGGGAAGAATCTAGTCATGAGATAGAAAAGAGTAATTGAATAGCAGGTGAAAGTAGCTAAGAAATCAAAAATCAGACTCTAGATTGTATGCATTGATATCCCAAATTAAATATTTATATCTAAATATGACGAGTATTCAGTTCAGGGGAGAGATCTGCCCTAAAAATATAAATATGTGAATCAGGTTATGTGATGGTGTTGATAAGATTACTTAAACAATGAAACAAGGTATCTCTATTCATAAGCTAAATTCTAAAGTAGTAACAAAACAAAACTGTACACCCATACAGACCCTTGAACAATACACATTTGTATTGCAAAGGTCCAATAATATACATTTTTTTAAAATTAATACATTGGAGGGACACCTGGTTGGACGTGTCGGTTAAAGTCTGACCCTTGGTTGTAACTTAGGTGATGATTTTAGGGTCCTGAAAAAGAGCCCTATACTGGGATCCACATTGGGTATGGAGTGTGCTTGAGATTCTCTCTATCTTCTTTGCCACCCTTCCCTGTCTGCTGAATAAGGAAAGGGTTAAGGTATAGGCAGGGAAAGGTAGGGGGTCTCTGGCTGGGCTCTGAAATTATTCCTGGCAGGCAGAAGCACTAAGCCAGAGTGAACAAGACATAGGAAACAGACCACCTGTCCCTGAATGTTAGTGAGGTTTTGTTTGTTTTGTTTTGTTTTGTTTTTGGTTGCTGCAGTGTACAGTATGTCAAAGAAAATGGACAAACCTCAAAGAATTAAGTCACTAAGCATGTTACCAATAGTTCATGCTCAAACTAAGACAGTACAAGAATCTCAAGGCCACAAGCTTCCTAGTCAGTTCTCAATAAAAGACTGCCACTAGAAGCCCTCCATGGCAACCCATTCGGGAACCCTCTCATTCCAGAGAGCTTCTTCTTTCCTTTCTGCTCTCACCTTCACTTCATGAACTTTCATTTCACTTCACCCCTTTGTGCCTGAGAGTTTCATTCTTTGAATCCGTGAGAAAAAAAACCCTGCAATCCTTCAACACCGCCACGTATATGCACTCATTCTCACTCTAAAATTAATAAATAAAGGGGATGCCTGGGTGACTCAGTCATTAAGTGTCTGCCTTCTGATCAGATCATGATCCCAGGGTCCTGATGACAAACAGGGATCTGATGCAGGACTTTATTCCAGGACAAATTCTCATTTTTCTAAATGAGAAAAACATGCAGCCAAGAATACCATATTCAGCTAAGCTATCATTGAAAATAGAAGGAGAGATTAAAAGCTTCTAGGACAACCAAAAACTAAAAGAATCTGTAAACACCAAACCAGTCTTATAGGAAATATTGAAAGGGGTCCTCTAAGCAATGAGAGAGCCTAAAAACAACAGGCCAGAAAGGAACAGAGACAATCTACCATAATAGTCACCTTACAGGCAATAAAATGGCATTAAATTCATATCTCTCAATAGTTGCCCTGAATGTAAATGGGCTAAATGCCCCAATCAAAAGACACGGGGTATCAGAATGGGTAAAAAAACAAAACCCATCCATATGCTGTCTAAAAGAAACTCATTTTAAACCCAAAGACACCTCCAGATTTAGAGTGAGGGGGTGGAAAACAATGTACCATGCTAATGGACAGCAGAAGAAAGCTGGGATGGTGATCCTTACATCAGAAAAATTAGATTTTAAGCCAAAGACTATAATAAGAGATGAGGAAGGACACTATATCATACACTAAGGGTCTGTCCAACAAGAAGATCTAACAATTTTAAATATCTATGCCCCGAACATGGGAGCAGCCAACTATATTAACCACTTAGTAACAAAATCAAAGAAACACATCGACAATAATACAATAACAGCAGGGGACTTTAACACTCCCCTCACTGAAATGGACAGATCATCCAAGCAAAATATCAACAAGGAAATAAAGGCCTTAAATGACACACTGTACCAGGTGGGCATCACAGATATATTCAGAACATTCCATCCCAAAGGAACAGAATACACATTCTTCTCTAGTGCACATGGAACATTCTCCAGAATAGACCACATCCTGGGTCATAAATCAGGTCTCAATCAGTACCAAAAGACTGAGATTAAAAGGCAGTGGCTCAACCAACTGAGCCACCCAGTGTTACTGGCTGCCATAAAGAAAGGTCACAAGGACAGTTTTCTGTCCTTAAAACAAGTACCAAGAACTGAATTCCACCTAGTTTTATTGGATTCCTAAAATACCGTCTGGTTTAAATAAGCCAGTACAGGATTCATTTCCATCATCTTTCCTTTTTTAATTTTATTCTATTTTTTATTGTGTTATGTTAGTCACCACGGAGTACATCATTAGTTTTTGATGTAGTGTTCCGTGACTCCTTGTTTGCATATAACACCCAGTGGTTCAGGCTATCCGTGCCCTCCTTAATACCTGTCACTGGGCCAACCCTTCCCCCTCCCTTCCTTCTAAAACCCTCAGTTTGTTTCCGGGAGTCCGTAGTCTCTCATGGTTCATCTATCTTTGAGAGCTCTCCCTGAAAGGAACTACAGTAAAAGGTAGTGGAAAGATGAAATTGAAGTAAAACCTACCTACTTGGGTGGGGGAAAAAAAAAAGCCTTCTGCTCCATTTTGCTGTGAACTTAAAGCTGTTTTAAAAAATAAAGTCTAGGGGCACCTGGGTGGCTCAGTTGGTTGAGCGACTGCCTTCAGCTCAGGCCATGATCCTGGAGTCCCGGAGTCGAGCCCTGCACCCCACCCCACCCACCCTGCATCGGGCTCCCTGCTCAGCAGGGGGTCTGCTTCTCCCTCTGCCCTTCTCCCTCTCTCATGCTCGCTCTCTGTCAAATAAACAAATGAAATCTTTTTAAAAAAATAAAGTCTAATATATATGTTAGAACGTGTGTGTGTGTGTGTGTAGATTGTAATATGTATACAAATAATATATAACGGCAAATTATGTATAAATATATAAATATAGAGGCAAAATATTTCTTCCCCTTAGAATATCAGCCAAAGTTGCTTCGAGTACATATTTACCCATTTGAGGTTGTCAGGGGATGAAATAAATGTCAACTGTTTGAACACTCAGTACATTATGTACTGATTATTGTCTCTGCGCTCTCACATAAAATTAGATGGCTTAGCATGAACACTAGAACTTTCACGTGGGACCTTTGGAGTACTTGTTTTTGTCTCTATAGCTAATAGAAAACTTCCCGAATGAGGACCTTATTAGAAGTTTGGAACAGAACTTCAGACGCATATACCAACACCTGTGTTGGCTTGAAAGGAAAGTGCTTTACAAACACACAAAATTGAGCAATTAAATTCTCCCTGTAATGTCAAATATTGGATAGTGGTGGAGGACTCATTTATTCCTGTATACACTGTTGCAGTTAGAAAATGAGATCTTGTATGGGCTTATTTTTAAAAACTTGGAAAAACCTCAAAACAAACAGAAGGGTGGTGGTATATAGGGGTCAGAACTAACGTAAAACAAAACAAAACACCATGCAGAAAAAATGGGAGAAAATCATTCCTCTCCTCCAAATGGGATTGTTTTGTTTTGAATGACACATGAAAACAATTTTAGTAATTCACAAAAAATACATTTCACTGACTTATCCCAAATATATTCTGAAACAATGTCATGTTTATTAAATGACATGCCCAAGTGAAGATGGTGTTATGTTATTAAATGTAAAAAAATGCCCATTATGGAAGCAAATGTATAAGAATTAATTATTCAAGTTCTTAGTTCTCAAATATAAAATCAACTTTCCACATACTCAATGAATATTAAACTTGAAAACAAAACCAAAGAACTGTAGGTGATTTATCTTTAAAGAAAGATGTGAAATACTCAAACCATAAGCAATTAAGTGTATGTGCATATTAATGAAATACTTTCGATCAATCCTAAAGGCAGGTGTCATTTAATAGTGAAGCAACACCAAGTAAATGACATTTTGACGTCTTTGTGGAAATGACATATCTACAAACCCATGTCTCAGCACTGGTCTTTATATATGTAGTTATGTTCTCCCAGTGATTTTAGGCAGTTCACTTTATTCAAAAACACAATCTCATGTTTACTTTCAATAATTTTTATAAGGCAGTAGAGTACATTTTCTTCTGAAATCGTATTTTTATTGGCACTGTCTCTGTAAGCTAATGAGTAAATACAAGCAGGTACACAGATAAGATAGATTTTATATTCTTTATTTTTCTTTTTTCCTTTTGAAAAGCAATGTAGCCTTCTTTCTGTACTTGTGCATTCAAACTTTTGGGACTGACACAGATCCACTGGGGCCAAGCCTAAAATTAAATCATCCTTATTGTTAAAAGTTATTTGACAGTGTTAAGTACAAAAAGTCACCATTACTAACGAAGGACTGAAAGCTCAATGCATGTAACTGTGGAACTGCTGCTACCCACATAACTGTTCAGGGTTTGGGGTTTTAACTGGAAAAGATCCTTGCACTTAACAAGAAAGCTATGATAAACAAGATATACTGATTTCAACTCTAATTTTTAAACTACTACAACGTGGTTCGGCATAGCTAATGTTACACTTGTATTGTAAAACTTAGGTTCCTGTTCTTTCTTCAAAGTCATCAGAGCAACAAAGAACGAAGAGACTTTTGAACAAATGCCAGCTCTTGCCGTTGCTGTTTCAAGGAAGGAAATATTAAACATTTGCATGTTATGTAGGTAATTGTTATATACGTTTTGGCAAAGAAAATATCCCAATGCTCACATCCCTCCTTAACACTTAAAATAAGTGTTCTTATTATTAAATATACACTACTTACAGCTTCCATGATCATTTTGTTTTGCAACTTGGTTATTTCTTTCTTAACTTCACTTTGTTCCTCAGCAAGATGATGTTCATGCTCCTTCTCTAAGTCCTGCATACTCTAAAACAAAAAGCCTTGTTCAGTTATAAATCACCACTTTTCATCTCATGCTCCAAACACGTAGAATTAAAAATTTCAAGGGGCGCCTGGGTGGCTCAGTCAGGTAAGCGCCTGCCTCTGGCTCAGGTCATGATCTCAGGGTCCTGAGATGGAGTCCCACGTCTGGCTCCTTGCTCAGTGGGGAGCCTGCTTCTCCCTCTCCCTCTGCCCTTCCCCCTGCTCATGCACTTGCTCGCGCTCTCTTTCTCTCTCTCTCCCCCCCGCAATAATAAATAAATAAAATCTTTAAAAAATTAAACTTCAAAAGTAACAATTCTTAATATTCAAAGGATGCTCATTATTTATTCCAAATAAAATACTACACCTAATACATGGAGATCAAAATGCCCACTTAAGAAGTTTTTTAGATGTTGTGCTTGAGTCAAATATAATTATTATAGAGACACGGCGGTAGTACACTTTGCTCGAAACAATGGGTTATAAACAGTTAAGGTCAAGGTGGAGGAAAGAAAAGAAAAGGACTGACAGTCTCATAGAATGAAATACCATAATTTCAAAACTCTCAAATAAGCTTTCTAAACACTATGTAACAGTGCACTTACGATGAGTAAAAATCACTGTAACATGATCCCATTGGCGGGAATAAAATGACCTGTAACACGACCGCTTTAGGTCATGAAAAAACAAACATGTTCTGAATCTTTACTCTTCATTTAGCAAATAGTGATCTAGAGCATACTACGTAAAAAGTACTGTTAAGGGCTGTGGAGGAATTTGAAAATGAATGCACGATCTCTTCCTTCCCTAGTCCGGTGAGAATAAAAAGACATGCAAATGAAAACAACACGATTAAGGAAACAACTTGCCATGACTGTGTACTGGAAAATAAAATCGATTCTGATTTAGTTGGCAAAAGGGTAAGATTTCAGTAGGTAAAGGGAAGAGGGAATTGAAAGTACTCTAGAAACAAGGAAGTAAGTTTAGCGAGTGGGTTAGTTGGTGAGTTAGTGTCCTGGAGGGGTGGGAGGAAAAGGAGGGATATAAGTATAAAACTACAAAGGGAGTCTTGTTACAGGGCAGACGTTGAATTCCTGAGTGTTTAAAATGGGAAGCTAACGACAGGTTTTCAGGAGGGAAGGTATACATTTTGGAACATCATATTGCAGAACTGTGAAGGATGGGCTGGAGAAGAGAGAACTCAGATCAGAGTTCAATAGTATAAGCAAGAAAGGATGAGATCCTGAACTAGGGCAGTGGCAGCGGGAATTCAAAGAAAGATATTAAGGTACAGTTACAGAGGTAAAGTAACACCTCCCACACCCCTCCTCCGCCACCCCGCCCCCGCCCACACACACACCAAGAAAAAAAAAAAAAAGGGAATGTGCAGGATTCCATCGCCTCCTAAATAAGTATATATCTGCACAAAGAAGAGGTCTGTGTCACTGAGAACAATTTGCTAATGTGCAAGTATCACAGCAGATCATTCTCAATTTACAAACATTTAGTCCTCTTCTCGCTTTTTCATTCTGTTATACATTTAGACCTTTCCTTATGATTTTAAGTATGCACATAATGTCATTATTAGTCCAATATTCCAAAGGCAAAATATGCCATGAAACACTCATGTAACACATTTGAATATAAGAGTGTTACTCATCAATTACAATTGCCTACTCATATTTAACGGAAACCGTGAATACAAGTCTAAGACACGTAGAAGTGATTTATAGACTTCCTGAGTTTCCACTGTATATTTACTGCTGATCTCCAAACTGATTGTTGAGCAAAAAATTATGATTGAAGTGTTAATAAAGTACCAGTTTTCTTCATAGTACCTGTATTTCTAGGTAAGATACCCACTTTACAGTTCCCTGTTTTAAATGATTCCCACAAAACTATTAATTAATCCTAAAAATAAAAATGCATTTGCCAGTTATGTTAAATCCAAAACAATGAATTTCAAATGGAAAATGTTTAACAATGTAGATGTATAACCTAAATGTTTCCTCCCCATAGGTTTGGAAGAAACAAAATATCTTCCACTTTTATGTACATATTAAATATTTTAAAAAAATATTTACTTACTTATTTGAGAGAGAAAGAGAGAGCGAGCGAGCATGTGCACATGCAAGTGGGAGGAGGGGAAGAGGGAGAGAATCTTCAAGCGGAGTCCCCGCTAAGCACGGAGCATGAGGTGGGTCTCAGTCCCACAATCCACGAAATCAGAACCCACGACCTTAGCGAAAACCAGGAGTCGGTTGCTCAACTGACTGAGCCACCCAGGCGCCCCTCCACATGATGTTTCACAAATACAACAAATACAACAGACCTTTAAGAATTGCTCAGATACATTTTTAATTTTTTGCAGTCTCTGGTTCTGAACAACTATAGTTTGTTGAAGAATCTTTTGTTGCTCTTGGAACATCCTCTAAAATAGAAAAGGGTGATAAAATGTAAGTAACATTTAATACTTATAAAACATAACTACACATCAAGTTTGAAAGGAATATTCTTTACATCAACACTTGTTAATATTTCCTGTTTTAACAACTTTTTATGACCAAGTTTGGGTAATTGTGTTCACCACGAATATACAAAAACAATACGATGATCCTACCTAGTAGCCATTAAGTAGGAGATTGTCTTTCTCACCCATACTGAAAACACGTTTTAATTTTTTACTTCAAAATCCACAAATGACCTTTCCAATAATGTGTTTACCACAGGCAGGCAAAAATCTATACAATAATCCTTCCTAACAGTAGTTATGGAAGAAATATTCTTTCTTTCTTTAAGATTTTATTTATTATCAGAGAGAGGAGAGAGAGAGAGAGAGAGAGAGAGAGAGAGCACGCACAAGCAGGGACAGTGGCAGGAAGGGGGTGAAGCAGGCTTCTTGTTGAGCAAGGAGCCGGATGTGGGACTCGATCCCAGGACCCTGGGATCATGACCTGAGCTGAAGGCAGACGCTTAACCGACTGAGTCACCCAGACGTCCCAGAGATATTCTTTCTTAACAACATTCAAAACATGTATTAATTCTTGGTCATTTCAGTATGCATAAAGATGATCCTAGCCTCTCTGCTCCTTTACCTAATTTCCAGCAATAATTTTGTCCTCTTCCCTACTTTAGTCACTCACTTACATAGTCATACCCTGGATTCTGTCATTCCCAATAACTGCAACATCTACGTAATATTAATTAAAGCAGAAACTTATATAGGAACTGTGTGTCAGGTACTGTTCTGGACCATTTTATTTATTTATTTTTAAGATTTTATTTATTTATTTGACAAGCAGAGATCACAAGTAGGCAGAGAGGCAGGCAGAGAGAGAGGAGGAAGCAGGCTCCCTGCTGAGCAGAGAGCCCGATGCGGGGCTCGATCCCAGGACCCTGGGATCATGACCTGAGCTGAAGGCAGAGGCTTTAACCCACTGAGCCACCCGGGCGCCCCTGTTCTGGACCATTTTAAATAAACTTATTATATATGATCTCATTTAATCCTCAAAACAACTCTACGAGGCAAGTACTCTCTCTCTTTTTTTTTTTTTTAATTTTTATTGGGGTATGTTAGTCACCATACACTACATCATTAGTTTTTGATGTAGTGTTCCAAGATTCATTGTAGTACTCTTATTATGTCTTGTCTCCTTTCATAGGTGAGGAAACTGAGTGAGGTACAGAGATAAACAATTTGTCCCTGATTTCACAGCTAGTACAGGTTAACCAGGATTGGTTCCCCCCCAAATGGTTCCAGAGTCCAGGCTCTTGGCCACTGTACTATACTGTTTCTCCACTTTCCCCCCAACATCCAACCTCTACCTCCCTGTTTGTAGTTCTCTCCCTTTTTTACTACAGTTCAATACTCTTTCAGGATTAACATCCCGTCGATCCTACGACTTTTCATTGTCCCCAGTCCCCACTCTCATATTCTCCCTTTTCCTTCTTCTCGGCTTAAAGTCCATGGCCAATCATTATACCCGTGCACTTGCACACGCACCTTACCTCCCTTTCACTCAGTCTGCGTGGCAAAATCGCAACCCTGGAAAATCCAACTCTCCAGCTGCCCTGCCACAACCATGCAGAGTGGTCTCACTTTAAATTCATGATCACTATGACACTAACCTAAATTAAACCCATATAGCTTCTTGGCAGTGATATTTCCCTAGTCCATTTGCTGGCCTGCTCTCAGGAAACGATTCCAGGACTTCTTCTCTGCCCCCTAAAGGCAACACCTCCTCCACCACTCTAACTCTTAACGGGTGACCTTCCTATATCACTAAGTAGACAGAAGCAATCCAAATAGAACATTCAGTCTCCCACCGCCACACCTTCTACCCACATTTACCCATCTGGGCTCATGGGCTCTACATTCTCTCCTGTGTTTTTGCATGACCTATTGCTATTTGAGACTTTGATACGATAAATAAATCAATTTTAAAGCCAAGGCTGATACCAACAGCTAGTTTTTCTTCTTGTTTCTGGACTTTCCGCATGTCTGTATCCCACTCCCAACACAAAGTCAGAAATTGCTCAGAATACTTGAGATGAAGATTCTGCCTGTAGACCATAACAACAAGCACTGTCATACTTCAAGAAGATATGAAAATCTAACCATATTCAAAACAAAATTGATTTGACACAATTTACACTATAAAAGGAGAAGGCAGTAATAGCATAATGGCGGCTGAAATAGTCTCATGGGAAACAGAAAGGGTACATGAACAATTTACTCTTATTCCAAAAGTATTGTTCCTAACTGGCCAACATATAAGCTCTCTCATATGCCTTAACCTCTTAAAAACTAGTGAGGATTTACTGTGCTGTCAATTTTCCAGAAGAATTCATTTTATCTAAAAGCAGTTTACTTTTCATTTCTTCTTACTGAAGAACATGTATGTTCTGATACGATAAGTAGATTCAATAAGGATATCATATGCATTTGTCATAGATTTCCAAACAGGAATATTTCACTCAAATATTTCCCCTCTTTGGCACAACAATGATTTTTTAAGAAAGAACAGTGAACACAATTTAGCTAAAATATGCAAATTATTTACAATATAAGGTTAACCTTTTCTACATAACTCAATACAGTTAACTATCACAAGAATAATGGCTTAAGACATTTACCTGAAGTTCAGGTAGTGTAGGTCTAGAATAAATATGAATTAATGTTATAGGAAGAAAACTCATTTGTTATTTGAAAGGGAAAAAAGGTCATCTTTATGGGCTTCTAGGAGATACATCTCAATTCTGTTAAGGAGTGAGGTTAACAGAATTAATCCGCTTAGAAAAAGATCAAGCAAAATCTATCTTTTACTGGAAAATTCAATATAATAGAATTTGTCTTAGGTTATCTGCACCAATGAATACTAAGAAATGATACAAATGTCATCGTGACTTGAAAAAGCAACAACAGCAACAACGTCACCTTTCTTCTTACTGTGTCTTCCAAACATGCTCAATTTTTTCGTTAGTGGTTTTGACAGAAGCTTTTGCATTCATTTCAAACATTTTTCTCTTTACAAGAAGAGCCTGTTTAATGTCAACTGTATAGAGAATATTCATTGACATTGAGCATTGAAAATTACTTTGTTTTCATCTATACAAATCAATATGGGTAAATGTTGCCTCTGCAATATGCAAAGACATTTAAAATTCACAATACAGACATCATAAATGTCCAATCACTGTGTTGTATACCTGGAACTATTATAATATTGTATGTCAGTTACACTTCAAAAAATAAAATAAGTAAAATAACAGTTACAACGCAGGCATCATTTCAAAAAGCAAGATTTGCTCACAATTTTCTGTAAAATCTTCTCTAGTACTAGTATCCCAATTCTAACTTTTCTAAAGGCAGGTCACCTTTTAGTTTAGAGATAGTGAAAAGGGGATAATAATAAAATTATTTTCCATTATCAAAATGTGTATCGAGAATCCCAAAGACAGACTTTAATTTCCTTGTGAGAAAACAGCTAAAAGGTAAATTTTTCTAAATTTATAAAATACTGGCCAATTCAAGGGACATGTCTAGATGGGTTGCCATTAGAATGCATTATATAAAATGTGCAATTTTCTTAAAGATGATCCTCAAAAAGATGAAAATAATTATATCGCACATTAAAAAAATCATTTTTCAAGCAGTCTAGTGAGTGATGCTTTTAACTGTGTTCTACTAAAAGAGACAAGGGCTGTAGGTGTAAAAATTCTAATTTAAATAAATGAATCCAAAAGCATTTTTAAAATATTTTCTTGGAGCTTTTAACATAACACTTTTATGCATAAGTGCTGCATTTCACAGAATCTTAACACTTGAACTAAAGCTTTGCGAATCCTATAATTTGACTTTACGGATCTACAATCAGCAGCTTTTTTTCAGTAGTCATGAAGGATCTGCTCTATAATAAAATATTTTATACACCCGGAATCCATCTGTAGTAAGAAGTGTATTAGACAGCTCACAAAGCCAGCTCTTTGTGACCACCAAACAGAGCAAAGCTTTCAAACCATACTTGCTTGTAGGGTTGATCTCTATCGAAGAGCCCACAAATTGACTCGGACTCTGCTAAGTGTACTGTCCTGTAGTGCAGATGGTGTAACTGACATCTGACAGAACAACAGAAAACTTGGGAGTTTGGGTGTGATTATGTATTTCTCAGTAGCTGGGAGAGTTCTTTAGTTTGCAGCTACAGGGTTTGCTAATGAAAAATAACAATAAAGAATTTTTTGTTTGTTTGTTTTTTAGAGGGTTCAATTTGTGCTGCTACTCCAAAGACTAGGACACTGGAAAGTCATGAAAAGTAATTAAATTAAGAAAATTTAAAATTGACATGAAAAATTGATCTATCACCTAATCTCTGTACACAGAAGGAGGTACACACTTTTCTTCATTTAATTTATATTAACTTACATGAAATGTAAATGTGTATAAAATAATAGCATCATTCTGACCTCACCAATGTTAGTACCGTTTTTACTTTTCCACATGAAGAATGGAAAAGGTCAGTAAAGAAACTTGCAAAGTTGAATCACACTAAATACTTGTATAATATCCTACATACGAGAACGAGGCATTAAAATCAGCGTTGCAGATCCCTCATTAACATTTTCAACTATAAAAGCCGTATGGTTTAAAACTATTTTTTTTTCACTGCAAATACCATTTAAGCATACCTTCTAGTCCTTGCAGCATCTTCTGTACGTCATCCCTGTGAAGAATTTACATCAAACATTACTAAGGATAAAGAGAGATCATATTTGTTTCAGAGGAAATGTCTCATTCTGGGATTTTACAGAGAATAATTGTGCTGTAAGCCAAGTTGACTTGATCTGGCAAGGGAAAATACTACGAGCACATTACCCAACATCTTCCTCAAGTGTTTCTGCAAAAGGCCTTTTTCGCCCACGTTCACGGGCTGCTGGATTGTTTCCTGCGTTGAAATCAGAGTGGAAAACATTTTAAAATGAAGGTGGGCATTAAGGAGGGCGCGCGATGCGATGAACGCCGGGTGTTCTAGGCAACAGATGAATCGCTGATGAACGTTATATCACAAACCAATGGTGTACTACAGGTTGGCTAATTGAATTTAAATTTAAAAGAACAAAACAGAACAAAAAACAACGAAGTGTGGCATTTGGGGGTCAGTTGTCAGGGAGCAATATCCTCAACTGTGGAGTTCTTCAGGCCTCCCTCCTGCAAACACATGGGTTTTAAGGCAGACATAGGAAAGGAAGCATGCCCGTGCAAGATCCGATGAAACCAGATCAGGGACCAGGACCACACGACGGAGACAGCGTTCCAAGTCTTTCAAGGTAATGCCAGAGTACATCACCCAGCAGGTGTGAGATGTTTTGGAAAGAAGGACTGCGGGGGAGCAGGGAGGGGGGAAGCAGAAGAGCTGTTGGGGCGCCTGGGTGGCTCAGTGGGCTGGGCCTCTGCCTTCAGCTCAGGTCCTGATCTCACGGTCCTGGGATCGAGCCTCAGGTCGGGCTCTCTGCTGAGCAGAGAACCTGCTTCCCTTTCTCTCTCTCTGCCTGCCTCTCTGCCTACTTGGGATCTCTGTCTGTCAAATAAATAAATAAAATAATAAAAAAAAGAAAAAAAGAAAAAAGAAGAACTGCTATCTAAGCCTCTGGAATCCTGGTCTGGGACAGGAGGCTCAAGGGGGCAGCCTCTGGTACCTACAACTGCTTTTTACATGTGTGCAAGTACGCACGCGCACACACCCCCCCCCCGCACACGCGCACGCACACACACACTACACACACGCGTACACGCGCAGAATTTACTGTTTGCAACGCTGAGGACTCCGAAATAGTGACCTACCCCGTGTGCGCTATCTACACGCGCTATCTCTGCAAAGGTGTCAGACAGACCGTACCTTCAGCCTCTGGCCCGCTCAGCTGTCTTGTCTCTTCTATCTCCAGGTCACAGGCCGCCACACCCTGAGCCTCCACGCGGGCCTTCACAGCTCTCCCCAGGTTCCTCCTCCCAGCCGGCACCATCCCGAGGTGTCTCCCGAGCTCTCCTGCACCTTGTGAGCGCAAACACGTGTTAAAGAAATGGGGGCACGGTCAGGGAGCGGTGCCAGGCAAGGGTTCCCTGCGCAGATCAGACTGTCTGTGTCCTCATGTCTCTTGTTGGACCAGGAGGGGACAAAGACGATGCGGCTGGCGGACCCCTCTCCCCCAACCCGACCCCGTACACCCCCTCCCTTCCACCCCCCCGCCCCCCCGCCCCTGCCCCTTCTGCGCTCCTGGCTCCCTGCTCCGCCCGACCCAGGGCATGCGACCCGACCCGGGACATCTATCTGAGTGTCAGGACCTTCCAACACATTCTCGCTCCTGCATTGGGACAGAAGCCATCCCCACCCCCTTCGGGGCCGCGGGACCGTGTGCTGGTCTGGAGGCCCAACCCTGGCCGGGACACAAACAAGGGTCCCCTTGGAATGGATGGGGAATAAACCGTTCTGCCCCTGTCTGGGAACGGTCAGGTCTAGTGGTGGTGGAGGGTGGGTGCGGGTGGGGGGGCTCCTTGACACTCCATCTGGACCCCAGGACGACTTAGGGGATCAAACTGTCCTGCCCGGTCGGCCAGGCAGGAGGGACAGAGGCAGACGGCCCCTCCTCACCAGATGTGACCCTCCCAGGAAGTGGGGACCGTCAGACCCGCTCCCCGCCCGGCCTGCCCTGCCAGCCGTGCCCTCAGGGTCTCCTCATGTCCTGTCGGAGTTCCAGAGGACCCTGTGGGGACACCATGTGAGAGGTGAGCCCAGCCGCTGCTGCCCCACACCCTGGTCTCGTCACGTCTGAGGAGACGCCCCCCCCCCCGCCCACACAGTGACTCTGGGTCCGCCTCCCTACCCGCCGCGGCCTCCCCGAGGGTCCCTATGCCCCACCCCCATCCTCTGTCTCTCTCTGTCCCTCCCTCCATCCCTCCAGCCGCACAGCGACCTCCACACCATGTCGTCCGTGAAGCTCCTCCGAGGTCGTCTGGAGGGAGAGGAGGCAGCCAGCCATGCCTAGGCCGGAGTGTCGCTGATTTGGCTGGCACAGTGCACATGTGGGAGGCGGGGCCTCGGCCAGGACACGGCCCCTGGGCCAACTGCCATCCAGGCACTCAGTGGTGCTGAGGTTCGAGGGTCAAGGGTCGAGGGTCAAGAGTCAGGGGTCAAAGTCCAAGGCCCCGGTTGCAGCTCAAGGACATTACACAGGTCATCTTCCGCGGAAATCGCAAAAGGATACGGGAGTTGGAACAGGTCAGTGCTCAAGCCTCCACCTTCCTGACCTGGGACACTTGGACAATGCCCACTCCATCTCCTCCCGGGGCCCTTCCCACCCACTGCTTCCACTCGCGGAGGAATAGCCATCCTCCTGCTTGCCCTGTGTAAACACCCCCGCCCCGCTTTCTAGGGTGTTTTTGTTCGTGGTGTTTGTTTGGGTTTTGTTGTCATTGTCGTCATCGTTGTCGTTGTTTGGGCTGGTTGGTTGGTTGTTTTTGTGTGTGTGTGTGTGTTGCTATAAAAGAAGTTTATTTTCTTTTATTATTATAGAAGTAATTTCTATTCATTATATAAGCATTAGAAAATTATACACATATAAAATTATATATAATTATTTATATATATAATTAACTGTAAAACAATCATTTAAAAAATTCTCTATTATTTTTTGACAGAATAGTAGTGATAATAGCAAACATTATGTTCTACTTCAATAGCTGAGGTGTAAGATGAGATCACATTTTAAGGCAACTTTTTATTGACATATTACATTCATCCAAAAAGCACATAACTTACAAAAATCTAAATCAATTAATTTTCACAAAGTGAACACACCTGCATGACTACCATCCTGATCAAGAAGTAGAGTATCACCAGTACTCCAAAAGCCCCTTCATGTCCCACCCCTTGAATTACACCCCTTTTGCAAAGATGGCTACTATACTGAGGCCTATGGTCATTGATTGATTTTGCTTGCTTTTTTTTTGCTTTTTTTTTTAAATTTTTTAATTTATTTTCAGCGTAACAGTATTCATTGTTTTTTCACCACACCCAGTGTTCCATGCAAACTGTACCCTCCCTAATACCCACCACCTAGTTCCCCCAACCTCCCACCCCCCGTCCCTTCAAAACCCTCAGGTTGTTTTACAGAGTCCGTAGTCTCTCATGGTTCACCTCCCCTTCCAATTTCCCTCAACTTCCTTCTCCTCTCCATCTCCCCTTGTCCTCCATGTTATTTGTTATGCTCCACAAATAAGTGAAACCATATGATACTTGACTCTCTCTGCTTGATTTATTTCACTCAGCATAATCTCTTCCAGTCCCGTCCATGCTGCTACAAAAGTTGGGTATTCATCCTTTCTGATGGAGGCATAATACTCCATAGTGTATATGGACCACATCTTCCTTGTCCATTCGTCCATTGAAGGACATCTTGGTTCTTTCCACACTTTGGCAACCATGGCCATTGCTGCTATAAACATTGGGGTACAGATGGCCCTTCTTTTCACTCCATCTGTATCTTTGGGATAAATCCCTAGTAGTGCAATTGCAGGGTCATAGGGAAGCTCTATTTTTAATGTCTTGAGGAATCTCCACACTGTTCTCCAAAGTGGCTGCACCAGTTTGCATTCCCACCAACAGTGTAAGAGGGTTCCCCTTTCTCCACATCCTCTCCAACACACGTTGTTTCCTGTCTTGCTAATTTTGGCCATTCTAACTGGTGTAAGGTGGTATCTCAATGTGGTTTTGATTTGGTTGGTTGGTTGGTTTTTGTTTTGTTTTAGAGACCCGTGTAGGTATCCTTGATGGTCCTGGCCTTCTGCTGTGCTGCCTGGGTGGTACAATAAACTGTATCACGTTCTGCCTCGTGTCCCCCCACTTCCTTCTTCACCTGACATTGTGTCCTAACAGTACCTATACTATCCCGCGGAGCCCTACTGCTTTCATCTTCCCTGCTGTAGCACACGCCATTGTGGGACCACTCCCCAATCCATTCATCCATTCCCTTGTCCATGGACATGTGGATACTTTCCACTTTAGAGCCCTGAAAAGCAGGGATGCTGGGAACACTCTGACATCTGGCCTGCGTGCAATGGTGCTTCGCGGCATTACCAGGGCTCTGCGAGTTTAGAGCTGGTGATGACCTGTTTACAATCCCACCAGCAGAGCACAGCAGTTCCTGTTTCTCTACTTCTACGTCAACACTTGTTATTCTGTTGGGTTTGGGGGGGGCGAGAGGATTGTTTTGTTTTTTGCATTTTGCTGGTTTGGTAACAGGCATCCTAATGAGTGTGAAGTGCCATCTCCTCGTGTTTTTGATCTGCATCTCGCTGCTGGTTACTCGTGTTCAGCACCCTTTCATGTGCTTATTGGCCATTTGTATACTTTCTTTGCAGAAATGTCCAGTCAAGTCCTTTGCCAACTTTTTAATGTGTCTTTTTTCTTTTTCCCATTGTGGCTGAGTCATAGGACCTCTCTATGTGTTCAGGATTTTAACCTCTTATCAGATAGACTATTTGGAATAATTTTTATCCATTCCATGGGTTGCCTGGGTGCTGTGTTGATAATGTCCTTTGAGGCACACCCGTTTTAAATGCTGTTGTTGTCCAATTTATCCATTTCTTCCCCTTGCCTCCTGGGCCTTTTAGAATGAAATTATCTGAGCCCTAAGGTCATAAAAGTTTTCTCCTATATTTTCTTGAAATTGTTTTAAGTTGTTACTTTGCATTTTTTAGTCTTTCGTCATGCTAAGTTGATTTTTGTGTTCCCTGTCAGTAGTGATCTAATTGCTTTTTTCCTCCCATGAAAAAATAATTGTGTCATCTTCATTTATTGAATGGTGCCCACTTTCCCCACTGTCAGCTGTGCCATGTCTGTCATATGTCAACTTTCTCTGTGTCCCTGATTCTGCTTCTCTATCCTGTTCCACCAGTCATTTCGTTTAATCCTGTGCCAAAACCACAGCTTCCGGTAGAATGAAGATTCTAAGCCAGATCCGTCTAACTCCGAATCCTTGGATATTAGCTTACACTGTGATGCCTAAGTTCCTTCGGCCATTCCTCAGAGCCTCCACAACAGGGTCTACTCCACATGTGAGGACACTTAGCGTCTTGCCTCCTTCAATCCCCTTTTATCCTCTCCATCCTGAGCTTCTTACACTTTCCTCAAGCACACCATTGCTGTTTCCTGCCACTGGGCCTTTGGACAAGCTCAACCAGCTTCTCTGTCAGGTCTTGCTTGACACTCCTTCCTTTGCCTGCCGCTGTGACTTGTGCTGCCTCTCTCCTCTCACTGCACTGTCATCCAATCATCTGCGTGCTAATGAGACTGTACTATTTTGCCTCAATTTGACCATGCGGGAAACCTGCACAACTCTACTAACCAGATTTGGAACTTACAATTCATATTGGTCACTGTCTGCCCATTAAAAAAAAATAATAAGAAGAACACTTCTGTGGGCTTTGCTGCCCTTTGAAAGTATAAATACCCATGACTCATTTAATTACCTCAAAAACCCTCTGGAGGATGAATTAGTGTAAGGCCAGATTATAATTTAAGAGGATGAGGATCAAAGAGTACAAGTGTTTACCCAAGTTTGCAGAGCTGCACAGTAGAGCTAGGGCCAGATCTTTGGTATTTTGACCCGTTGCTCTCCCCTGGTCCTTGCCCGTCACTGTTTTGTGTCACTTTGCCTCTCTGGGAATAAACCACATCTTCAGCTGTAAGTCATGATCTCTAGCAGTGTTGTCTCTTCCAGTAACACAGAAAATGGTTTGAAGAGTGTCACTGTAGACATGGAGGTCCTTTACAAAGTTGTTGTTTTTGACGTAAATTTCAAAACAAGTTAATCGTGGGAGGTACTATCTTTGACATTTTGGAGGACACCTAAACATTATGAAATGAGAAACCCATTGAAGAGTTTGTGCAGACCAGACCAGATGACAAGCAAAAAGGGGCTATCCTCAGTAGGGCAAAGATCAGTAGTTCAACAACTGTGTTCCCATTCCAAATTTTCAGGGACGTTCTGATTCTTTATGGCTGCCACGAGGAGGGGAATCTGAATTTGTAGGAAGCGGCCACAAGGGGTTTGGGTAATTAATAAAGATAATGTAAGGTAAGTGCTGTGGAGGGTCCTGTGCCTACCTAAGCATTCCATCCTTCACCCTTTCATCCTTGCTAACAGAACCTTGACCCCATCGCATAGAGAGGTGAGCACATGGCCCAGTCCAGCTCCTGGGCTGGCCGTGATACTTGTCCCAGATGACACCGGTGGCATTCCCAGGAAAGCTGCTTGAACTGGAAAGAGATGCAGCTCGTTCCCCGCTTTGATCTTTCCCCTTTCTCTTACCAGCAGTACGGATACAACGTCCGTGTCCTTGGAGACAAAAGCCACAGCTAAGCATAGAGGGACAAGAAGAAAAAAAGATCCTGGCTCCTTGAGCTGTGGTACCAGCCCTGAATGACATATTCCTACTGTGTGTCACCAGGAGTAAAGGTATTTGTCTGAGCCACTACTCAAAATGCAGTAAAACGCAATTCATAATGATAGAGCAGTGCATAACCGAAATTTATTTTTACCCAACTCGTACCAGGTGTGGTAGACTGTTACTGTAACAGTTAAGCCCAAACACGTTTAATGACTCAAAACTACTTTGTTTATTTCTCCTGTAAGATTTCTGGGAAAGTGAGTATGTCCTCCTGGTGGGCATTATCCGTGCATGTCTACAGGGACCCAGGCTGTCAGAAAGTCTGCCACGTCCAACACGTGGCTTCCACGTTTGCCCTGGAGGTGGCCCGCTTTGCAGTTTGCTCAAAGGGGAAAAGAGCAGAGAGGTGCACCAGGTACAAGGTTTCTACGAGTTAGGTCTGGCAGTGGCACACATCATTTCTGCTGACATCCCGTTGCCTGGCTCTCAGTCACACAGTCACATCTAACAGCAAGGAAAGCTGGGAAATGATGCCTAGTTGGGGGGCCAGGACTGCGAGATTTTACAGGAGTGCAAGGATTTAGGTGGTGAACTGGAAGACCCTGCAACCTGTGCCTTTCTAAAATTAATGTAAAACTTGACTACACTGGGCTTTCTTAAAGGGAAACTCACAAAAATGCTCAAAGCCTGAACTGAAAGTCCAACATGAAATTAAACAAGGCCATCCCACTTTATGGACTGTGAGGCAGTAAGCTAATCTCTTGAATTCTCTAAGCCTCACTGACTTTTACTATCTTAAAGGCACAACAATAGTATTTGTCTCATAATATTTTGGGTGAAATTAAGGGAAGTAATGCATAAAAACACTCATGGGTGCTCAATAATATAAGGGAAGCACTCCAATATTAGTAACAGTATAATGACATTAATGTTCATAATTAATTCTATTTAATTACGAGTATGTTATAATAATTATTATGTGGCCATGATTATGGCCACTTCTTTTAGCCACTGGTACATAGTTTCCTGAATATCAAACACTGAATGCAAACTAGTGCCTGCCATATATTTGAAAGCATAAAAAAACAAATATTTTCATCATCAGGATTACATATAACATTTCATTAAGAAACGTGGATTCAGGATGGGAAACATATCGTTCAAGTATACGAATTATTTAGGGTATGTCAAATGTCTCAAGGGCATTCTTATCCTTTAAGGCAGTGTTTCTCCCACAGAAGTCAGAGAGGACGACAGATGTTTGAATAAAAGCAAAAAAAACTGCGTACAGTTCTGGTTGACCCCTCTCTTCTTTTTTTCCTTCCACTCTCCCTGTTCTCCTTTGGCCTCCATAACCGCACACTCTCCTGCTATCCCCTTTCATTCTGGCAACTTCCTATTACCATTGCTAGGTTCTTCTTTTCTTTATTGTGAAGATTGCATTTGTTTGTTTGTTTTATTTTATTTTTATGTATTTTATTTAATTGATTAATTGATTGATGGATGGATTCGTTTATTTATTTATTTGTCGGGGGGGCGGTCACAAGCAGGCAGAGAGGCAGGCAGAGGGAGAGGGAGAAGCAGGCTCCCCGCTGAGCAAGGAGCCTGACAGGGGACTCCATCCAGGACCTGAGCCGAATGAAGGCAGACGCTTTACCGACTGAGCCACCCAGGCATCCCGCCAGCTCCTTCTTTTCAAATGAGCCCTCATGTGATGGCGTTCCTCAGGACTTGGTTTTACGTGGTTCTTTTCTCAATTTATACCCTTTCCCTAAATGCTTCCATGTATGCCCATGGTTTCAATGGCCATTTACATCAGAGTTTCTCAAAGTGTGGTGCATGGGATCGCCTGTATCAGAATCACGGAAAAGAGAGGGTTAAAGTCCAGATTCCTTGGATCTGTCCAAGGCCTGCCCAATCAACTATGTGGGTGGGCACTGGGAATCTGCATTTTAAATAAATTCTCCAGGTTGCTCTCAACCCCGCTAAAGTTGGAACCACTGTATTTGTCAGGGAGGACCTGACTGTCATTAACAATGGCAGTTCAACATCTCCATCTGGTGGCTTCCTCACACCACTGTCTTTGTTTTACAAATGTAGTCCATAGATGTTAGAAAACTATTAAAAACCTGAAAAACCCATACATACATATAATAAAAATAGTATATCAAACTTAAAAACCTGAAAACAGGAAAGAACTAGGAACAGAGGACATTAGCGGAGTATCTGCTCCATGAATAACCAAGATTGACTTTTGACTTTTTCCAACACCAAACTTGAACTTGTCTGTACTAAACTTTTTTTTTAAAAGATTTTGTTTATTTATTTGACAGACAGAGATCACAAGTAGGCAGAGAGCCAGGGAGGAAGCAGGCTCCCTGCCGAGCAGAGAGCCCGATGCAGGGCTCGATCCCAGGACTCTGAGATCATGACCTGAGCTGAAGGCAGAGGCTTAACCCACTGAGCCACCCAGGCACCCCTGTACTAAACTTTTAAGGGGAATGCAAATGGATGCATCTCAGTTGTCATCCGACCACACAAAAACACAGGTATTGGATGACACCTATCTGTAGACCACTGCACCATGCATGTTCTGATTTCTTACAGGAGGATTTCATGAATTTTCAAGGTGTCTCTCCAGAGGTTAGCTAATAAAAAAAATTCCACTTTCCAAAAACAATTTAATACAATTCTACCATTACATCTTTCTTCTAACTAATAAAGGAATAAATACTCATGGTAGAAAAACTTGCAGTAAATATAAAACTTACAGAGGAAATGGAATTCATACTTCATTCTGCTACTGAGACATACTATACAGTTTGAAATTGGGGGATACCCTTTGCTTCCTTCCTTCTCGCTTCCTTTCTCTCCCACTCTCCCCCCTATATTATTTTCCTTTAACACTTCACTTTTTTGTACCTACCTTAATTTGCTACTAGCCCTGGGTTGTTCGGTTTTGTTTTGTTTTGATTTGATTTTCCTTCCTTCCTGGTTTTAGTCACTCATTTTACTTCTTTCATCTAAGATTTAGAAGCAAAGCTTCAATATTTTATTCCATCCAATCCCACTTTCATACTGACTACTTCAAGTTAGCAGGCTAATGCTTAGCCAGTGAAATATGTTTTGTTTCTAATTCCCTTCCTTATATTGGTCAACATTTTATTGGCTCTTGTAAGCTCACCAGTGTGTTGGGTGAGAGGTGACTGATGATGACCCTCCAGCGGGGGGAGGGGAGGGGTAAGGATCATCTCTTCAGCAAGTGCCTCTGGGACAATGGTATATCCACACACAAATGAATGAGGTTGGACACTATAGTCACACCATACACAGAACGCCTAAATATAAGAGCTAAAATTATAAAACTCTCAGAATAAAACGCCATAGTAAACCTTCATGACCTTGGATCTCTTAAATATTAGACCAAATGCAACAAAAGAAAAAAAATAGGTAAGTTGGCCTTCATCAAAATGAAAGTATTTTTGCATTAAAAGACACTATTGAGGGGCACCTGGGTGTCTCAGTAAGTTAGGTGTCTGCCTTCGGCTCAGGTCTTGATCCTGGGGTCCTGGGATGGAGCCCTGCATCGGGCTCCCTGCTCAGCGGGGAGCCTGCGTCTCCCTCTCCCACTCCCCCTGCTTCTGTTCCCTCTCTCGCTGTCTCTCTCTGTGTCAAATAAATAATAAAACAGAAGTTTTTGTTTGTTTGTTTGTTTGTTTTTAAAGACAATGTTGAGAGAGAGAGAGAGAGAGAAGGTATCCTACAAGATGGGAGAAAACACTGGCAAATCATATGTGTAGGGAGAGTCTAGTAGCCAGATTATATAAAGAACCCTTACAACTCCAACCAAATGACAAAGCAAATGATAAAATTGGGAAAGGGATCTGAAAACATATTTCTCCAAGAAAGATATACAAATGGCTATCATGATAGTATGCTCAATATGATTAGTCATTAGGAATTGCAAATCAAAACCTAACAATAGGTATTAACACCCATTAGGATGTCTAACATTAGGGGGAAGATAACAAACTGCTCTTGAGAATGTGGGGAATGGAAGTTGGAAGACTTATACACTGCTGGTGGGAATTTAAAATGGTACAGCCACCGTTAAAAACAGTTTGGGGAGGAGCACCTGGGTGGCTCAGATGGTTAAGCATCTGCCTTCGGCTCAGGTCTTAATCTTGGGGTCCTGGGATGGAGCCCCGTGGTGGGCTCCCTACTCAGCAGGGAGCCTGCTTCTCCCTCTCTCACTCTCTCATTCTCACTCTCTCTCTCTCTCTGCATCTCCCCCTGCTTGTGCTCGTGCTCTCTCTCTTTCTGTCAGATAAACAAAAACATTTTAAAAAATTATGTTAATCACCCTGCAGTACATCATTGATTTTCGATGTAGTGTTCCATGATTCACTGTTTGCATAAAACACCCCGTGCTCCATGCAATCCATGCCCACCTTAACACTCATCGCCAGGCTCACCCATCCCCCAAACCCCCTGCCCTCTAAAACCCTCAGTTTCCCAGAGTCCACAGTCTCTCATGCTTCATCCCCCACTCCGATTTCTCCCCCTACGTTTCCCCCTTCCTTCTCCTAATGCCCTCCATGCTATTCCTCATGCTCCACAACTAAGTGAAACCATGTGATAATTGACTTTCCCTGCTTGACTTAGTTCACTCGGCATCATCTCCTCCAGTCCCACCCATGCTGATGCAAAAGTTGGGTAGTCATCCTTTCTGATGGCTGTGTAATAGTCCATTGTGTATATGGACCCCATCTTCTTTATCCATTCGTCTGTTGAAGGGCAAATTGGCTCCTTCCACAGTCTGGCTATTGTGGACATTGCTGCTATGAACAAAATCTTTATTTTATTTTTATTTTTATTTTTTGCTGTAGTTTTTATTTATTTACTTGTTATTATGTTATGTTAGTCATCATACAGTACACCATTAGTTTTTGATGTAGTGTTCCAAGATTCAAAATCTTCAAAAGAAAATAAAAAGACATAAAAACAGTTTGGTGGTTCCCTGAAAGCTTAAACATACAATTAGCATATGGTGCACCAGAGATATCCCCACCACACCCCCCAGTTAAAAACAGGCATTCAGAAAACACATGAACACGTATGTTCATAGTAGCACTCTTCAAAACAGCCCAAAGTGGAAGCAACCCAATTTTCTATCCACAGGTGACTGGATAAACATAAGGTGGACTAGCCATACAACAGAATATTATGCAGACACAAAAGGGAATGTTGCAATATAGATGAACTTTAAAATGAATATTCTGTGTATAATAAGCTACACACAAAAGGTTACATATTGAGTGATTCCATTGATATGAAATATTCAGAATAAGCCAGCCCGTAAAGACAGAACGTAGATTTGTGGTTGCCAGGGGTTGGGGGCTGGTGGGAGTGAGGAGTGACTAGGTATAAGATGGGTGTAAGATTTCCTTTAGAACTTATGAAAATGTTTTGTTAAGAAGAAAGAGGTGACAGTTTCACAACACTGCAAATTTACTTCATGCCACTGAATGGTATGCTTTAAAATGTTATGTGAATCTCAACGCAGTAAAGAAATATCTTAATTAAACATAGTGTTTCTTTATTTTATTTTATTTTTTAATTTTATTTATTTTCAGCATAACAGTATTCATTGTTTTTGCACCACACCCAGTACTCCATGCAATCTGTGCCCTCCCTAATACCCATGACATGGTTCCCCCAACCTCCCACCCCCCGCCCCTTCAAAACCCTCAGGTGGTTTTTCAGAGTCCATAGTCTCTCATGGTTCACCTCCCCTTCCAATTTCCCTCAACTCCCTTCTCCTCTCCATCTCCTTATGTCCTCCATGTTATTTGTTATGCTCCACAAATAAGTGAAACCGTATGATAACTGACTCTCTCTGCTTGACTTATTTCACTCAGCATAATCTCTTCCAGTCCCATCCATGTTGCTACAAAAGTTGGGTATTCATCCTTCATAGTGTTTCTTTGACCACTGTAATACAATGTTGAAGTGTTTTGGAAAAAAACAAGACAAAACAAAACCTAAGCAGTCCCATTTTAATGTATTCATTTAAAAATAACACTAAGCCCATGATTGCTTACACGTAAATACGCTTCAGGAAAGAAAATCACATTTTTGAAAGCAAACAGAAGTATTAAAAGTATGGCATTGTTTTACCTCTTTGCAAATCTATTTAATACCTCCCTGAATAGGAAGGACCTGGATTTTCTTACCTGCCTCTTCACTTCACCTCTTGCAATCTGTTGTTTCAATGGAAAGGCAACCAAGCCGTCCAGAGTCACTGATACTGCGTAGGGAGAAGAAGGCCTCCCTGGTCCTCCAGAGGGTTTCCAGGGACCACCCCCAAGGCCTCCCAGAATGACCACTGGGCACTGCCGAAGTCTGCTGTTCCCTCATGAAGTTTAATCAGCCCTTTGAGAGCAGAGACACTATTAGCTGATTTGAGAAAAATGGAGCCTAGGGAACAGGGACATTAGGGCACAATTGGAAAGTCACACAGGCAAGGAGACACAGACCTGAGACTCAAACCTGCATCGGTCTTTCAGAAAGCATGTCTGATTTGAAAAGATCGACCATGGACGCACCCAACTCTGTTCCCTCCCCAAAACCTACCCAGGCTACACGGGGAGTGGGGGGAGGGGGTCTCGGTATCTCTCTCCCTCTCCTCTATGCTAAGAACCTGGTGAAAGCCTTCATTCAGTTGGCACACAGTTATGTGAAAGTCCAGCTTGCACGTCTCTCTTGGATCGCATGTAGAATGGGCGGGCTTTGTCTGGCCCCAGAATCTGGGGTCTAGGGCTGTGCTGGGTCTGTCTGGAATCAACATCTCATGAGGGGCTGATTTGGGGCATCACTTGCCAAATCAGCATTCAGTGACCTCATGTCAGCAGCTTGAAGTCAGCCATAATGGGAGTATTTACATCACGGAAATGGGAAAACCCTGGAAATTGGAATTGCACTCTCCCCTCCCAAGGGCCTATCTCCAGCACATCACTGCCCAGGACTGGCCACAGAAGAACTGCCTGGAGCTCATTACCAGGAGGAAGAGCTGCATCACAGGGCAGCTCTGTCCCCTAATGTAAATGACTATGGGAGAGGAAGTGGGTGCTGTGCGCCCTGATGATAGGAGCCCCGTCTCTGGGCATAGTATTCATTGTCAGTGTGGTTGCAGCAGTCCATGCTGAGCACAGATTCCAAATGTGAGAGGCTCATCTCCCTATCGTCCTATCGTCTCCCTATCATCCTAGATCAAGGACATTTGGGGGAGTTGTCTCTCTTCTCAGGAATCACTGGTGTCCTAAAAACCCTGTCAATACATACTTGTCCAACTGTAGACTCGGGGTCATTTGGTCCTGAGTTTCTAGTTTGCCTTCCACTAACAGACACCCAGCCCCTTCATCCTCACACGATTCCTCCTCTTGGGTCATTTTAAATCGACTGAGAGTCCTTGGATCCCACCTACACCAACATACCTGGCCTCATGTGTCCTGGCAGGTTGAAAGGAGGCCCTTAACAGGACCTGTATCCCAAGTGGGGTGTGTGTGTGTGTGTGCGTGCGTGTGCGCGTGTGTGTGTGAAGGGAAAACAGAAGCTGTTATCTTTCTACTTTATTTCCTCCATAATCCACTTTCCAAGAACTCCCCTGCCCTCAATACCTTTTCTGAGAACATAGGGTATTGTCTCTAATATTTCATTCATTCATTCATTCATTCACTCACTCACTCATTCATTCATTCATTCATTGGGTTGGTCAGGGTGTAACTGACTGAGAGTGAGATCAGTGCTCTGCATCTGAGGATGTATTAGTACTTCCTCGTTTCCATAGAAAGCTAACATCACGGAGAACATTTTGATGACATTCTGGTTTCCATGACAACTGGGGTAGCCATTCTTTCCTGGAGACAGAAACATTTAACAAGAACATTTACAGACTGGAGAGATGGAGTAACTGTAGAAACATCGAGACTAGTGGGTGTCTGCTATCAATGTGAGTCGTGTGTGTGCGTGCGTGCGTGCGTCCGTGCGTGTGTGTTGCCAACGTGTGGTCTTTAGTCGGACATTAAGAGCTCTAATCCCTCCCATTTTAGAAGGGAGGATGTCAGCTCCTCTTGTGGGGGGGGGCTAAGGTGATTGAATAACCTGTCACACCCCAGTCCCATTTCGCTATCCTGAGGTGACACCATTGCACGAGGGCATTGTTACCTGAGTTCTGGAAAACAGAGATCCCCAAATGTTTCTCATTGTGTACCGCTGCTTAACAATTGTCCCATGAACCTTTAAGGACGTAAGTTTACTCATTTACACCTACTTACAGTAAAGTTACTATGTGTACAATATGAGAGAGAACATTAGGAGTCAGCAAACGAGGGAGATGGGTAGGATTGGAAAAATCTAATGTTACTTTGCGTAACCTCGGGGATAATACTGTGCTCACCCCGAGTAGCTGACACACACACACACAAACTGAGAAACATCCCTAAAAGACAAAGTCTGAGCCCAAGCTCTGAGGTCTCCTCCTCAGAGGTCATGGCTTCTCAGAACCACCATACTGTCCCTTGGTTTCTCCAGAACTACAAGTGCCTACACTTCCTATCATGGCGCTCTTGTCTCACTGTTCCTTTTTGTCTTTTTTTTTTTTTCTTTTTTGGTCTCCAAATAATTCTGTCAAGCTCTTTCTAATTAAAATAATAAGAGAATATCGCCTATTAGTCATGTTTGTTTTTCCCTCTTTGCTCTTAGGGCCATTCTATTCCCTTTGGTTTCTAGAAGTTTTACTATGATGAGCCTAGACCGGTTTGTGTGTGTTTTCTCATGTGTGTGTGTGTGTGTGTGTGTGCGTGTGCGTGCATGCGCACGCATGACGGGGGGAGTGGGAAGGGAGAAAATGTGTTATGTTCGCAGGTTGGCACATCAGTATACCACCTGATAGTTTTTCTTTGTTTTGGAACACTGTTGGCTATTGTTCCTTCATACATTCAGCAACACTTCTCTCTTCTTGGACTGCAATACAATATCTCTTATGTGGTTAAATATATACATTTTAATAATGAACATTTCCTTTGATCAATATAAAATAAACCTCAAAGGCATTTCAAGTCTATTCTCATTGCTTTCTCTGCAGTGGTATGGTACCGTTTTTCTTGCCTTCTTTTTTGTTCACTTACATCCAGTATTTCATTTTGTATCTCCTTAGAATCTTTGTAAAGTAAGGTTTTGGTGCCTGTGTATACATGAATTTGTCCTCCCTGTAATATCTTAAAACATTTGAAAAACGATGATGTATACCCTCACTCACCACACACTCCCATCCTTTTTCTTCTTCTCTTTTTGGTGAAACAATGCCATGACATTTCTGTTTACCATTCTAGACTTTTCTCTTGCATTTACATGTCTTTTGTATCCTAAGATGAAGTATATATTGTTGCTCTCCATGTGAATGTGTGCTTTACATAAAGGGTATTATTGGTACTTAATTGGTCTCTAGTTAGATGTTTGTTTGTTTGTTTGGGTTTTTTTGGTTTTTGGTTTGTGGTTTGTGGTTTTTTTGGTTTTTTTGTTTGTTTGTTTTTTGGGGTTTTTTTTTTTTTTTGGTCTGACTTTTTTTTCCCGAGTCAGTACGTGAAGGTCTGCATCAGTCTTTGTGTGGGAGACATAACACACCCTTGTTGGCTTAGATTATAGGTTTGTTAGTCTTTCCCCATGGGTAGCAAGCACCTGGCACACATCCAATGTTGTCGTGACAAGCTACAGTGCAATGACTTCTCTTGTGAACGAGGGCACCTTTTTCTTCTTGCGCACGACACAGGGAAATCGGTACGTTCTGAAATACGCACCTTGTCCACTCACGTGGATATTAGTAGCTATGGAGGTCTCACCTGCAGGAAAGAGGAGGCTGTCCTTGATGTTTTTCAACCCTAATGCCGCGCGTGATTTCATTAGTGTTATGGATGGTGGCGGAGGTCTCCCTTGTGGCCGGTAATAGGGTCTGGAGGGGTAACAGAGCATCTTTGGAAGAAAGTTGGCCAACTTGATGGGAGAAACCACCTGAGTTTGTGAAAGGCATGGGAGGGAAGTCACTCTAGTCTTAAAACAAGGCCCCGGGGGAAACCTTGACTTTTTGTATAGTTCTTCGCTCAAGCACTCCTGCTTCTCCTTCTCTGAGTAGATGGCTCTTGGTGGTGTGTGCCTGCAGGCGTAGCCGCTGGGGTTCCTTCTTCCTCAAGGAAAAACTGGGAGGCAGAGCTTGGCAATTTGAAGGTGTATGTGTATTTAGTGTTGTAGCTGATCATTTGTAGGTAAGAAGCAAGCCTAACTGTTTCACTTCTTTGAGAAAACTGAGGCCAGGTCATGATTTTCCAGCCTGTAATATTTGCCATTTAAGTGTTTGTACAAAAATAGCCCAGATTTCCAAGTAGGCATGACACTCTATGAATTTATGAAACTAGTAAACAACATAAGGGAAAGGTTTGAAGATATCAAATCCCATTCTGTTATTCTACAAACTCAAACCCGATGAATGCTTAAAAACTTTCACATGTGGGGTGCCTGGGTGGCACAGTGGGTTAAGGCCTCTGACTTCAGCCCAGGTCATGATCTCAGGGTCCTGGGATCGAGCCCCGCATCGGGCTCTCTGCTCAGCAGGGAGCCTGCTTCCCCCCCCCCCATCTGCCTCTCTGCCTACCTGTGATCTCTCTCTCTGTCAAATAAGTAAATAAAAATCTTTCAAATGACATATCCAATAAAGAGTTAATATCCAAAATATACAAAGAACTCTTACAACTCAACGCCAACAACACAACTATTCCAATTAAAAAGAGAGAGTGGGAGAGAAGAGCTGAATAGATATTTTTCCAAAGAAGACATGCATATAGCCAACAAACACAGGAAAAGATATTCCGCATCACTCATCATCACAGAAATGCAAATCAAAACCACAACGAGATACCGCCTCACACTTTTCAGAATGGCTAAAACCAACAACACAGGAGACAACAAATTTTGGCAGAGATGTGGAGAAAAAGGAAACCTTACGTACTGTTGGTGGAACTGAAAACTAGTGCAGCCACTATGGAAAATGGAATTGATGTGGAGGGCATTATGTTAAGGGGAATGAATCAGAAAGAGAAAGACAAATGTCATATGATTTCCCTTACATGTGAAATCTAAAAAGAGCTAACTAACAAAAACCAGAATAGAGTTGTTAGTACAGAGAACACACTAATGAAGGGGATTTGGGCAGATGGGTAAAGCAGGTGAAGGGGATTAAGAGGTAGAAAAGTCCAATCATAAAATAAAGAAGCCACAGCGATGAAAATTATAGCATAGGGAATATAATCAATATTATAATAATTTTGTATGATGATAGGGGGTAACTATGCTTATCTGGGTGAGTACTGCGTAAGGTATAGAATTGCCAAATCACTGTAACACACACCTGAAACTAATATATTGTATGTCAATAAAAATTCAATAAAATGAAGAAGTGTGTATCTGTTTAAGAGAGAAAAAAATGTAAACGAAAGACTAAGATTGGCAGAATGGGTTTTCCAACTACATGCTGTCTACAACAAATGGCAGAGTCAGACTAACAGGTTAAGCTAAAAAGATGTTATAAAAAGTTCCATGCAAGTAGTAACCAAAGGAATGTGGTGGTGGGTATATTGTTAGCAGACTAAACAGACGTTACATAAAATATTTTACTACACAGAAGGACATTATATATTGGTAAGAAGGTCTATCTGTCAAAATATATGAGAATTATAAATGTGCCGATCTAACAACAGAGTTCCAAATATCTGAGTCAAAAACAGACAAAATTTGAGAGGGAAATGGTTAACTATATCCAATGAAGGATACAAGAACAAAAGATCACTGAGGAATTAGAAGATATAAACAATACTATAACCCATTGGACCTAACAGGTACATACAGAACCTACCACCAACAATAGAATACACATTCTTCTCAAATGTACACTCAGTATTTTCCCAGATGGACCGTATGTTAGGTCATACACAACTTTCAATAATTTAAATGGATTGAAATCATAGCAAGTATGTTCTCTGACAACAGTGGAATGAATCTAGAAATCAATAATGGAAGGAAATTCTGGAAATTTAGAAATATGTGGAAATTAAACAACCCATCATGGGTCAAAAAAGAATTCATGAGGGAAATTAGAAAATACCTTGAAAAAAATGAAAATTAAAACACAATATGAAAAACATCATGGGGTGCAACAAAAACAGTATTCAGAAAGAAATATGTAGCTGCAAATGCCTACAGGAAGGAAAAAGATCTCAAATCAGTTAATTACCCAATCTCACATCTCAGGAAACTAGGAGAAAGAAATTATAACCACAAAACAAAATGAAAGAAGAGAATAACAAAGATTAAGATGGAAATAAAAATTAGAGAACAGTAAACAGAGCAGAGAAAATCAGCAAAAGTCAAAAGTTGGAACTTGAAAAAAATTAACAAAACTGACAAATATTAGTTAGACCAAACAAGGAAAAAAAAAAAATTAGAGAAGACTGAACTACTTAAACCAGAATGAATAAAATACCACCAGGAACTTTACCAAAAAACATTAAAAGAATATACTAGGTACACGTATATGTCCACAAATTTCTTAATGTAGATAAAATATCCGAATTACTAGAGAAACACAAGCCACTGGAAACTAATGTTTTTTTAAATAGAAAATTTGAATAGACCTATGACAGATAAAGAGATTGCCTTGTTAATCAAAATTTCCACAGGAACAAGCCTGGGGCCAGATTTTTTTAAGGGTTAATTTCATCAAATGTTTCCCCCAAGGTCCATAATGAAAATATATTTTTGATACAAGGTTTGTCATCTAGTAGCAATCAGTCAATATGACATTTATTATTATTCATCAGAAATGCATTGGGTGCTTATCATGTGCCTTGAGTTTTGTTACATTGTGGTGCCTTTGATGATCTAGTTAGTACCTGTGTTTCTGGTTTAATGGACACTGATAACATTGATCACTTTGCTTTCCAGTATCCCTCAGAAAGTGTGTTTTAAGGCCTTATAATGATACAATGCCTAGGAGCAGAAGGTGTCTGAGATGACTGGGTACATCCTCACCATAAATAATTCTTTGTTAGCATGAAAAAAATGAATTTTACATAAATAAAAATATAAAAGTAACGTTTCATGTTTACTGGATATAAGGCAACGCTGTAAAGTTTTTAGGTAACACCGTACTTTTCATTTTATTATATTTTCATATACGTATTATTTCCAATTTTATGGCTCATATTGAGCTAAAGTGACGGATGTTGTTATCACAGTTGTTCAGAAGGGAAAGTGAGGCACTGGTCTGTAGTCAAGTGTGCAGTTCAAGGGGTGGAGTGGACATCGGCCTGTTCTGACAGCAGATTTGAAATTTTAAAGTCTTAAATTTCAGGGCTCTTCAAATCCTATGAGTCATTCTGGGAACCTTTATCACGGCTTGCAGTTTTTCGCCTGCCTGCTCGGTCCGTTTTTCGGCACGGACTTGACCTGAATTCTGTGTTACACAGTGTCCTGCATAATTCGTGAGCAAACCACGGGAGCTTTACGTGAACTTTGCTATTTTCCCTGAGCTTTTCAGTGCCGGAATGATGTGTATACTAACTTATACCCATTTTACCGGAGGCAGCCACCAGACGGAGTCGCGCGCCTCCTGCCCGCAGCCGGCGGAATGAGTCACACAAAGGCTGCTGACGTCACACGTGATTCACTCTCAGGCGCGACGGGAGTGGGACCAAACGACTCCTTTGAGCCTCGGGCTCAGCGGCTGCCATCTTGTTTGGGCGGTTGAGGTAAAGGAGGCGTCGTTCGTGGAAGGGACTGCCAGGAGAGGGTGGGGAGGCTGTGGCAGTGTGACTCTCCGCTAGCCAGTCCGCGGGGGAGGAGGAGGAAAAGGAGGGCGGCGGCTGGGCTTGGCTTGGGCCGCCTGAGGAGTGGGCGGCGGGGCGACCAGTGGAAGCGTCGCTGGTAACTAAGGGTCTTTGAAGGTGCCTCCCCTGCCCCGGGCATGATTTGCTGAGGACTTTGCCGGGGCCTGAGCTGGGTTGCTGTTGCGCCAGTGGATGGGTTGATCCTGGGGCAGGGCCCACATTTGTTTTTAAAAATGTGACCTAGTGTTTCCCAAGGCCCAGTACCAGCTTTTAAATAAGTTTTGTTAGGGTCCGTGATCAAAGGAACGAGACTGATACAAAGCGAAGGTCAAGCAAAGCTTTATTTCGCGCCAGCATCAGAAACCAACCCAGCCGGTAGGGGCCGTCTCTTATGAAGAGGCAGCCACGAGGACCCCCACGAGGCCGCTCCCTGGACAAGGCCGCTCCCAACGATGAAGAGGTGATGACGACGAGGACAACTACGAGGATGACAGCCCCAATGATGCAGACTCTGCTCCTCATGATGCTGCTCCCGGCGAGGCTGCTCTCTGATGATGCCGCTCTGGATGAGGCCGCTCCGATGATGCAGACTTTGCTCCCCATGACGCTGCTCCCAGCGAGGCCACTCTGGACAAGACTGCTCCAGACGAGGCTGCTGCCGATGAGGCTGCTTCCCAGATGAGGCTGCTCCCTGGAAGGAGGCTACTCTGGCAAGGTCACTCCCGTCAACTCTTACAGCTCTTATGGACAGCTCTTACGGACAGCCCTTACTGCTCTCGACGACTCCTACAGCTGTCACCTCTCGCTGACAGCTCTCGACAACTCCTACAGCTGTCAGCTCTCGTTGACAGCTCTCAACAGCTCCTACAGCTGTCAGCTCTTGCTGACAGCCCTCAACGACTGCTACAGCTGACAGCTCTCACTGATAGCCCTCGACGGCTCCTACACCTGACAGCTCTCGCTGACAGCTCTTGCTTCTCCGGCGAGACCGCTCCTGACGAGGCTTGCTTCTCCGGCGAGACCGCTCCTGACGAGGCTCACAGCTCCTGCTCCTGCAGTGGACAGCTCTTACTCCCCGGAAGGAGACTGCTCAGGCAAGGCAACTCCCCAGAGGGAGGCTGCACTGGCAAGGCCACTCCCCGGAGGGAGGCTGCACTGGCAAGGCCACTCCCCAGAGGGAGGCTGCACTGGCAAGGCCACTCCCCGGAGGGAGGCTGCTCTGGCAAGGCCTCCTGACAGCTCTTACAGTTCTTACTGCTCCGGCGAGACTCGAGAGACTGCAAGAGACTGCCCCTACTAGCCTCACAAGCCAACTTTTATAGAGGCACTTTTAGCCGGGCTAGACACAGGTAGCCAATGAGATTGCAATACACAGGCAGCCAATTGAATTTCAATTTACACTAGTAGATATATGCGTGCCCCTCTGATTGGTTTTCTTCACCTGGCCTGACCCACCCCTCCATCTAGGCTTTGCAAGGAAGTTCCTCAGTAGAGGGACAGGGTCAATCTAAGTTCACTGCAACAATATGGCTCCCCCTACTTAAGTAAGCCCTTACAGTTTCAGGTCAAACGTACCTAGGCACAGATCTCATTCCTTTGCAGACATAGCGGCTAGAGTCAGCACCATTTGAATGTACCTAGTGAACATATGCCGTTAAGGATTTAAAACCAAAATTATCCATTAATCCACCAGCAGTTCTCACAGCCTCCAAAGGGATCAGACCGTGCCCTCGGAAGTTCTCTTTGACGTTCATTTCCCCCAGAAAAGGTTTTTGTAGCATTTTGTTTTCAGACAGCCCATCGCTTTCTGACATTGTCTTCCCAGTCACCTTGCAAAGCTAAAAAGAAACAAAAACAAAAAACAAAACCAATACGGACCAGACTATGCAGAGCATCTAGGCCTGGCTCTCTGTCAGAGACTCCTTCCTCACATCTGTGATTATAGCTTCTTCTGACAGAGATCCTCCGGATCCAGCGTTTCTATTCAGATATTTGTTGCTTTGTTTTAACATTCAACTTTACTACCCAGTCCTAAAGACATCTTCCTTTCTGCATCCCTTCTAGACCCAGCATTTGCAGTTAATGGCCCACCTCCCCTAACTCCTCAAGACCTTAGCATCTTCCATCAGAAACTCCTTTGGGCCCCACGTTGCCCTTCAGTGACAAGCCCTCAGTATCTACTTTGGAAGAATCTCCTTTTTTTTTTTTTTTTTTTTTTTTATGGTGCCAGCATTCTTTCCAGATAACGCTGAACTTCCCTCCGAGCCTCGTCACTGGCAAACATCACACAGGAACTGTTTGCGCAAAGCTGTTCTCCATCAGAGGACTCTCCCAGTGCCGCCCTCACTCCCATAAGCATCTGCCCGTATAGATTTTGGTCCTAACCACCTCTGTCTGGTACAAGTCTTCCCAGGCTCATTCTACTGGTATCAGGCCTCCGGGGCCTAGGGGTGGAAATTGCCAAGAATATCGTCCTTGGTGGGGTCAAAACTGTCACTCTGCATGACCAGGGCATTGCCCAATGGGCTGACCTCTCGTCCCAGGTACCTACCTCTTCCTGGCTCCTTTACTACCTTTGCCAAGCTTTGCATTTGCTTCTCTTACCATGCCCTGTTGTAGTTCTACCTGAGGGAGGAAGACATTGGTAAAAACCGGGCCGAGGTATCGCAGCCCCGCCTTGCTGAGCTCAACAGCTATGTGTCAGTCACCACCTATACTGGGGCCCTCACTGAGGAATTCCTGAGTGGTTTCCAGGTACCTTGCTGCATCGTGCTTCTTGCCTAATTTTCTCGGATTCTGTTTCTGCTTGGTCTATTGAGGATTTATGAAATAGGCTATCCCAGTGTTTAGGTTTCATGGGGGGAGCCTCAGGGATGTAGGCAGGAATTAGACCCTGGATACTGTCCTGGGGGGAATCTCACAGCTTTTCAGAAGGGAAGGAATGGCCAAATACTGTGATGCAGTGTTTGTGAACACTGACCTCTGAAGCTAAAATACCTTGGTGGGTGGGTATCTCGCTCTTGCAGTTGCCTGGCAGTGAACAAGAAACTGAGTTTATCTGCCTTTATTTTTGTATCCGTAGAATGGGAATAATAGCAATAATGACTTCAAAGTTTTTGTGACGGTTAAATACTTAGAAGAGCAGTTGGCACAATGGAAGTTCCAAATATGTGTTTGTTAAACAGCTAGACTGGAAAGAGGGGACTGTGGGTACTGATATACTTGTGTAGGGTTTCCCAGAGGAGAGGGGTAGTGGAATTCCTGGTATAGGACTAGGGAACGACAGACACAAATCCCCACAGACCAGATCTGAGCAGGTGTTTTATTTATTTTTGAATTGAAGCAAGTGAGGGTGGAATATGGGGGCATAAACTCAGACTTTGGGACCAGAGTATGATTCATTTTTCTCTCCCCTGATACTGTTAGGTGGTGGGAAGGCAGGGTTTTGTGTTTGTCAAATAAAAGAGTTTGTTGGTCTTTTCAGGACCTCTTTACCTTTCTTAGATCTGAGTGTGGGGGTTCCTGTTTCCCATCAGTGAGCTTGCTCTCACTGAGCGTGACACAGATAGATACTTTACAAATAGAAGACTGAGCCAGCAAAGTTTAAATCCTGACACCCCACCAGTGCTGGACTGTGTGACACTTCACCCACCCCAGTCTGCGTTTCTCCTTTATTTTCTTAACTCTCCTGCACCCCACTGCCAAGCCTTGTGTGTGAGCCTCCTTCTCTGTATAGGTGGTGGTCCTCACCAACAGTGCCTTGGAGGACCAGCTGCAGGTGGGTGAGTTCTGCCATAGCCATGGAATCAAGCTGGTCGTGGCAGACACACATGGCCTGTTTGGGTGAGTGCCTGCCTCTCACTTTCTCCCAAGCACCTGCCAGGCCCAGGCAAGATCCTTTTGCTCCCACTGAACTCACACTACTCCCAACCAACCCAAGCCTAGGTTTTGATTCTGTATATTTAGCTTTCCTTATTTGGCATGAGTGCCATCTGATCGCCAGCAGTAAGGGCCCGAGTTTGCTTAGCAGTTACTCACTGCATCTTGAAGGACACATAGAGTAACTGGATGCATGGGTTTTAGGCTCTAGCCCTGTTGTCTCCTCCAGGCAGTTGTTCTGTGACTTTGGAGAGGAAATGATCCTTACAGATTCCAATGGGGAGCGGCCTCTCAGTGCTATGGTATCTATGGTTACAAAGGTAAGGAGATCAGCCCCAAGGGTTCCGGCAGGCAGGTGGGCAGCAATAATTCTCCCTGTCTCCTCATGGTACCCTGAGCCTACCCCTGAGGCTTACTTTTCTTTCAACTAGGATAGCCCAGGTGTTGTCACCTGCCTGGATGAGGCCCGGCATGGATTTGAGAGCGGTGACTTTGTCTCCTTCACAGAAGTCCAGGGCATGAATGAACTCAATGACACCTACCCCATAGAAATCAAAGTCCTGGGTATGTCAAGGCTGGGCACAAGAAGTGATTGCCTGGACCAAAGGGAGTGCCGTGGGCTGATTGAGAGGCCAAAATTTGACAAATAACTGTAGCATGAATTAGACCAAAGGCCAAGAAGAGATGCCTTTCGAAACCTGAGCTAACACTTAGGAGAGATGTGTCCATGGGACCTTACCAAATAGATGTGAGCTGAACTATAGAGGCAGAGGTTTATGCCACTAGTGTTTGATTTTATTTCCTGCTTAGTTGTTCACTGTATCTCTTTTTGTTTGTTTGATTAGAATTTATAATACAGAACTTTATATATATTTAGTGTATAGTCTCCAAGTAACACTTTATCACCTCTTGTGCAAAAAAAAAACCAAAAAACAAAAACAAACAAACAAAAAAACACAAAACAGACTTACAACAGAATATTCCCAGTTCTGATTCCCCATGCATATTTTATGTCTGTCATAAACTTCTCAATACCTTTGCTTAGATTTAAAACCTATTGCTTTAAAGACCCTTGAGGGGCACCTGGGTGCCTCAGTGGGTTAAGCCTCTGCCTTCGGCTCAGGTCATGATCTCAGAGTCCTGGGATTGAGCCCCCATTGGACTCTCTGCTTTCCCCTCTCTCTCTGCCTGCCTCTCTGGATACTTGTGATTTCTCTCTCTCTCAAATAAATAAATAACATCTTATAAAAAGAGAGAGAGACTTGAAAGAATTAAGAAAATACTTTTTTGTGGGTTTTTTTCCCATCCATTTTTTATTTTCTGTCGATCCAGATTTTACATCTAGTATAGTTTTCTTTCTACCTGAGGGATGCCCTTTACCATTTGTGGTATTCATGAGACTTGCTGGTGGTAATTTTTTTAGTTTTTTAGAGATTTAAATGTTCTTTACTTGCCTATGTTTTTGAAAGACATTTCTGTGGACAATAGAATTCTGATTTGACAGGGTTTTTTTTTCTTTTCTTTTAAAAGATGTTGCTGTATTTTCTTGCTTCCATTATTTTCCACCAGAAGTATGCTTTCATTCTTTTCTTTGTTCTTTATGTATGTAATGTGCTTGTTTTCTCTACCACTGACGATAAACGATGTATGTGACCATGACGATGTACCTTAGTGCATTTTTCTCCAATTTCTTTTGTTTGGGTTTATTTAACTACATTATTTGTGGGCTTACAGTTGTATCAGGTTTGGAAAATTACTGGCCATAATTTTTTTCAAAATATTACTCCTTCTTCTTCCCTCCCCTTCCCTTCCATTCCTTCCCTTCCCTTCCCTCCTCATCCTCTGGGACTTCCCAGAACTCCAATTAGATGCATACTAAGCTACTTGACTTATTTTGTGTTTGTTTTCCCTCCGTGTTGTATTTTGAATAGTTTGTTTTAGTGTAGACTGGGTCAAGATGGATTTTTCATTCCTGTTTTGATGGTGCTATTGATTCTCTGTGGTGGGGCTAAGAGGAATGGTGGTTGAAGTAACAGACACTCCGTTCACTTCCTCCCTTAGGTCCCTATACCTTTAGTATCTGTGACACCTCTAGCTTCTCTGAGTACACCCGGGGAGGCATTGTCAGTCAGGTTAAAGTACCTAAGAAGATCAGCTTTGTAAGTATGTGTGGAGGTGGGCTATAGGGTTCTACACTTCTAGGATTTTCACTTCTCTGGTGCTGATCTCCCACTCTCCACAGAAACCCTTGCCGGCCTCACTGGCAGAGCCAGACTTTGTGATAACGGATTTTGCCAAGTTTTCTCGCCCTGGTCAGCTGCACATTGGCTTCCAGGCCCTGCACCACTTCTGTGCTCAGCATGGCCGGTCTCCTCGGCCCCACAATGAGGTAGATGAGTGGGCAAGACAGCCGGCATCTTTGGCCCGAAGCCTGACCTGCTCTCCCATCTACTGTCTCCCTGTCTCATTCCCACAGTTGGCCTGATTGGTCCTCTCTTGGTCCTGTTTGCCTTTCCAGGAGGATGCAACAGCACTGGTGGCCTTAGCCCAGGCTGTGAATGCCCAAGCCCTGCCAGTGGTGCAGCAGGACCCGCTGGATGAGGACCTCCTTAGAAAACTCGCATATGTGGCTGCTGGGGATCTGGCACCCATAAACGCCTTTATTGGGGGCTTGGCTGCCCAGGAAGTTATGAAGGTCAGTGTGGTTACAGAAGGGCAGAGCTGAGGACAGGTCAGGTACCTTCCTGATTCCATCAGTGGCTGTCCATCTGGGTCAGCTTCTCATTACGCCCTGATGACCTCCCATTTCTTACCATCTCCCCAGGCCTGCTCTGGGAAGTTTACGCCTATTATGCAGTGGCTGTACTTTGATGCACTTGAGTGTCTCCCCGAGGACAGGCAGGCCCTCACGGAGGACAGGTGTCGCCCGGTATGTGAGGGGGCCCCATGGGGAAGGTATTATTTTGGGTCTCTGCAAGGCAGCTCGTCTCTGATCCTCCTCCCTTCACGTGACAGTGCCAGAGCCGTTACGATGGGCTGTATTTGGCTCAGACCTGCAAGAGAAGCTGGGCAAGCAAAATTACTTCTTGGTGAGTGATGCCACAGTGACCAGCCAAATCATCTTTACTTGCCTCTGGCCAGTCTTTTCTAGAGTCTCCTACCTCACAAGAGAGGGTAATTGGCTTTTTGCCCTCATCTCCTCCCTTTCTCCATTTTCTTCATACACAGGAAAGCCTGATAATGTGCCTTTATTCCGCCATCCGGGGCCTCCTTTCTTAGATGACAGGGGGTGTTTATGGCTCTAGGATTTGAATATGTAATACAGGACCCCCTTACCCTCTCTCAGTATCTTCAGGGAAAGTGAGGACTAACAGATTTCTTTTCTTCACTTTCACACTTTGTGTCTCTCTTCTTGGCAACCTCTCAGGTGGGTGCAGGGGCCATTGGCTGTGAACTCCTCAAGAACTTTGCCATGATTGGTCTAGGCTGTGGGGAGAATGGGGCAATCACTGTTACAGACATGGATGCCATTGAGAAGTCCAATCTCAATCGACAGTTTTTGTTCCGGCCCTGGGATGTCACGGTGAGTGGGTATACCTGGTAACTGGATGAGCTGCTTCTCTCTCTTTTCTCCTATATTTCTTGTCCTTAATCTTAGTAGCTTAGGTCTTTTTGCCTCTATCTTTCTTTCTGCTTTTCTCTCCTCTCTTTTTTTTCTACCCCTCATTCTTTCCGCAGACAATTAAATATTTACCATGTCTTTACATCTCATTCATCATTTTATACCTACCCCCACTTTTTTTTTTTTACCTCCCTCAATCCTTGGTGCCTGCTAATGTAAGACTATGGAATCTAGATATGTAGAAGGATCAATATGAGAAGTCTTCCCTGTTATTTCTGGCTACTCAAGAGTCTTTTGTTTCATTTTGTCATCCTGCTACTCTGCTCTGCCCTAGATATTTGGAATAGATAGCATAGCAAAGAAGAGCTTTCTGCCCTTGTCTAGTGAGAAAAATCTGGAAGTCCACAACACTTTTCAGAAAGTCCCGAAGGTCATAATTGTTTTAAGACTACCAAAACATCATTTGCCTTTTTACTCTTACTTTGTCAGGTAAAAATTTCCGTGCTACTTTAGGAAGACTTCCCTAACTCAGAAATACTTTTCTTCCCCCAAGTGATGAAATGCAGAATGGTACAAAAGAGAGAAGTACCTAAGGATCCATTCAAAATGCAAAACAAACCAGTAGATGCTGGTATAGATTGAAGATCTTACCTTGCATCTACACTTTAAAACACTGTTATTTCTCAGGTTTTGATTTTTTTTTTCAATATCAACAGTTATTTGAAAATGCTATTAAAATATTGTGTAAAACGGAGTATTTCCTCTGTGTGCATTTAACAGATTGAAATGTGGTAGAGAAGAGAATCCAGCTGCCTCCCAAGAGATTACATAACTTAAAACATTTGCAAAAATGTACATATAATTTGGATTTTGTGACTGACAGTTTTGTGTTGGAAAACCTTTTTCATATTTATATTTATACTGTGTAATGGAATCATTCCATTTTCAAATCACCTAATAACAAAATTTTACCAGTTGAAATTTTTTTTTAATTATGTTAGTCACCATACAGTACGTCATTAGTTTTTGATGTAGTTTAAATTCCTAATACAGGAAATACTGGTAGCTGTAGCCCCACATAGCAGATGCTCTTCTTAAGATCCTTATATTTAGGAGACAAGATGGCTGGGAAGTAGGAAGGAGGCGCCTTTTCAACCTGTACCCTAAAGTGAGCTGATTACTTACCAAAGAACTCCGATCACCAATGAAATCAGCCTGAGATCAGAATTATACACGTCTGGATCTCTACAGGGGGCAGAAGACGCCAGTGGGCAGGTAAAGTGGAGTGGGAACGTCGGACTGATATCGGAAGATAAACAAAAGGGGGAGGGAGCCACCAGAGGCGACCAATTGGAAAATAATACCCCTAAACGAGAGTGCCCTGCATCTGGGGACCAGCATTAACTTGGAGTCTGGTTGAAAGCACTCAAAAGAGCAGAGGATCGCGGGGGGAAATTGTGGGAATTGGGGCGGCTAGGGACAGGGGCTTCAGTCCCTGGACCCAGGACAGCCTCCCCTGGCGCTGAGGAAGAGAGTGCGCGGAGAAACCAGGTCTTGGTCCCTGAGCCGCCAGCGCCCCCGAGAACGAGTGGAGTCCGGCTCCCGTGAGGGGCTGGGAGCCACACCAGACGGCAGAAAGTGCACCTTGCATGAGATACACACGCGCGCGCCTCACCCTCCCCTGAGAGAGGTGCACGAATGCCCAGCCTGGTGCTCTGGGACCCCCGCCGTTCTGCACCCCACAACCTCCCCTGGGAGAGGTGCTCGCAAGCCCTGCACCCTTAGACCTGGAAAGACCAGGCAGTCCCAGCCCCGGCCAGCGGGAAAATCTCCATGTGCGATCGCTGCTTGGAACCTCTCTGGCGGTCTGGAGCTGCCCAGACAGTCCCCGCTGCTGTGGTTTTGTGTACAAGCAGGAGATCCTGTGTCCCCAGGGACCGTGACTCAGAACCTGCTCTGCCAGCGGCCCAGCGGCTGCAGCACCTGCAGGGGAGCAGACTGAGGCTTCTCTCTGAGAGGGAGGTCGGGGTGCAGTTTGTTTTCCTCTAAACCTCCAAAAACCATCAAAAGCTGTCAAGGCGAGAGAAAAGAAGTGAACAAACATAAAAACCTCCAGAGAACAAAAGCCTGAAAAAACTGTTTTCCTCAGAGCCCACCCCCTTGAGGGGGGCCCGGAGGACTTAACTTAGGGGAACATCACTGACTGAAAACCCATGTGGCAGCCCCTCCCCCAGAAAACAAATCAGGAAAGAAAAAAAAAAAAAAAAAAGGACTACAAGAGAACAACCACCACTACTTCATAGATACAACTTTTACTTTTAACTCATTCCCACTATTCTGGTTCATTTTTTTTTTCTTTTTTTATATAGATAATTTTTTTTTACCTATTTACCATCACAGTGAGATGTCCAGTACATCAAATTCCATAATAAACTTCTAACCTGAATTTTTTGATACATACCTGACCTTAGGGGAAACACTCTCAGCCTTTCCCCCTTAAGAAAGATATTTATTGTGGGCTTTTCATAGATGGCTTTTATGATATTGAAGTATGTTCTCCCTATATAACTCTCTACACTGCTGAGGGTTATAATCAGGAAGGATGTTGTATTTTGTCAAATGCTTTTTCTACATGGTACTTGTACATCCTTTTATTAATGTATTGTATCACAATGATTGATAGGCAGATGTTGAACCACCCTTGCAGCCCAGGAATAAATCCCACCTGGTCGTGGTGAGTAATCCATTAAATAGACCATTGGATCCTATGACCTAGTACCTTGCTGAGAATATTTGCATTCATGTTAATTAGGGATATTGGTCTGTTATTTTCCTTTTTGGTGGTATCTTTGTCTGGTTTGGGGATCAAGGTAATGTTGGCTTCGTAGAAAGAGCTTGGAAGTTTTCTTTCCATTTTTTTTTTAATTTTTTGAAACACTTTTGGAAAAATAGGTATTAAATTGTTCTTAAATCATTGGTAGAATTCTTCTGGGAAGCCATCCAGGTCTGGACTCTTGACATTTTTGATTACTGATTCAATTTCTTTGTTAGGATCTGCTCAGGCCCACAATAAATATCTTTCTTAAGGGGGAAAGGCTGAGAGTGTTTCCCCTAAGGTCAGGTATGTATCAAAAAATTCAGGTTAGAAGTTTATTATGGAATTTGATGTACTGGACATCTCACTGTGATGGTAAATAGGTTAAAAAAATTATCTATATAAAAAAAGAAAAAACTGTTTCAGTTTTGGTACTTTATATGTTTCTAGGAATGGATCCATTTCCTTGTTGGAATAGTATTGCTCCTAATACTCTCTTATAATTGTTTGTATTTCTGTCATACTTGTTGTGATCTCTTTGCTTTCATTCTTGATTATATTTACTTGAGTCATTTTTCTTTTCTGCTTGAAAAGTCTAGCTAAGGCTTTATTGACTTTATTAATCCTGTCAAAGAACCAGCTTCTAGTTTGGTTGAGCTGTTCTACTGTTCTTTGGATTTTTATTTCGTTGATTTTGCTCTAATCTTTGTTATGTCTCTTCTCCTTCTGCATTTAGGCTTCATTTGCTGTTCTTTTTCCAGCTCTTTTACATGTAAAGTTAGATGTATAATTGAGACTTTTCTTGCTTGTTGGGAAAGACCTATATTGTCATACACCTCCCCTTAGGACTGCTCTTGCTGAATCCCCAAAATCCTGATCTGTCGTGTTTCCATTTTCATACATTTCCATGGCTTTTTAAAAATTCTTCTTTAATTTCCCGGTTAACCCATTATTTCTTTAGTGGGATATTCTTTAACTTCCATATATTTGTGTTCCTTCCAAAATTTCTCTTATGATTGAGCTCAGTTTTTAAAACATTGTAGTCTGAAAATATCCTCGAAATGATTTCAGTCTTATGGTACTGGTGAGACCTGACTTGTGACGCTGTATGTTACCTATTCTGAAGAATGTTCCATGTGCACTCAAGAAGAGTGTCTATTCTATTGCTTTTGGATGGAATGCCCTGAATATATGTGTTATATATAATGATATATTGTAATATATGTGAATATATGCCAGTCCATCTGGTCCAGTGTGTCGTTCAAAGCTCTTGATTCCTTGTCGATCTTCTGTGCATTGCTTTGCATGGGGTGTTAAAGTCTCCTACTATTATTATGTTATTATCAATGAGTTACTTTAAATTTGTTATTAATTGGTTTATATAATTAGCGGGTCTCAAGTTGGGGCATAAACATTTACAATTGTTAACCTTCTTGATGGACAGACCCTTTTATGATGATATAATGTTCTTGTTCATCTCTTATCACAGTCTTCCTTTAAAATCTAGTTAGTTTGATATAAGGATGGTCATTCCAGCCGTTGATGTCCACTAGCATGATAAATGGTTTTCCACCCTCTCACTTTCAATCTAGATGTGTCTTTTGGTCTCTTAGAGTCAGCATATCAATCAGTCCTACTTTTTTTATTTTTTAATCCAACCTGATACCCTATGTCTTTCGATTGAAGTAATAAGTCCATTTACATTCAGGATAATTATTCAAAGATAAGAACTTATATGATCAAATATAGCTAGCCATTATAAACAAGGAAATGGAGTATATACATTATCAGCACAATTACAAAAGAAGTACACAAATAAAAAACTGGAAGGATAAACAAAACAATTTTAGAAGTCTTTAACTTAGAGTTAGATTGTAAATATATTTTAATACAGTTAGTTATTCTTTTTAAAAGGATTTTATTTACTTATTTGAAAGAGAGAGTAAGAGAGCGTGAGTGGGGGAGTTGCAGGGGGAGTTTGAGAAGCAGACTCTCTACTGAGCAGACTGGTACTTATTAAGCTGAGCAATTATTATATGGGTGTTCATTGTATTATTTTGTTTACTTTTATGTATGTGTCATATATTCCATAATAAAAAGTTGCAAGGAAAAAAAGAAGAAGAAAATAAGAACTCAATGTCTTTGTATTGTGAAACTCGCTGCTCCTCTAGATTTTTCTCTGCTCCTTTCTCATCTTTGTTGCTTTTTGGCTCTGTCTTTGCTCAAAGGATCCCATTTCTTGCAGAGATGGTTTAGTGTTCACAAATTCTATTAGTTTCTGTTTGTCCTGGAAACTCTTTGGTTTCTATTCTTAATGACAGCTTTGCTAGATCAAGGATTCTTGGCCACATATGTTTCCCATTTATCAGTTGAGTTTCTAATGCCAGTTTTTTCGGGTCTTTCAGATCACTGTGAACAGGTATGCTGCCAGCCTTATGTGTCTACCCTTATTGGTTATAGACCTTTTGCCCCAAGATGCTTTTCAGAATTTTCAATCTCTGAAATTTACAAGCTTCACTATTATATGTTGAGGTGTAGACCTATTTTTATTGATTTTGAGGGCAGTTCTCTCTGCCACCTGGACTTCAACTCCTTTTTCCTTCCCCATATTAGGGAAGTTCTCAGTTCTAATTTCAAATAAGCCTTCTGCCCCTCTCCCCTCTCCTCCTGTTCTGCGGCCCCTATTATTCAAATATTATTTTACTTTTTGGTATCATTGATCTCTTGAATTCTCCCATGATGACCCAGGAGTTGTTTTACTCTCTTTTTCTCAGCTTCTTATTCTCCATCATTTTCTCTTCTAAATCACTGACTCTTTAGCCTCATTTATCTGAGCAATTCCAGCTTCCATCTTTTTTTTTTTTAATAATAAATGATTATGGGTCACCTTGGTGGCTCACAGGGTTAAGCCTCTCTGCCTTTGGTTTAGGTCATGATCTCAGGGTCAAACCCCACATAGGGCTCTCTGTTCTGCAGGGAGCCTCCCCCCCCCCCCCCGCCGCCTACTTGTGATCTCTGTCAAGTAAATATATAAAATCCTTAAAGAATCATAAATGATTATATTTGTAGTGGCCTTATTTCTGGATGACTCCACAACTCTATCTCTATATATTTTTGTTATGTTAATCACCATGCCCCTGTGCCACCAAAACCATAAGTGTTACTGGTCCTGGCAAGCCTGGTCCCAGAAGCTCTCATTCCTGGGACTGCTGACTACAGGCATGCCCATGTTGGGTGTGCTCAGCCCTGGCAACGGTGGTGGAAGCAGTGGAGATGGCTGCGGTGGCTTCAGAACCAGGGACCACTGACTTGAGCCAATGTTGGGCTCTCTCAGGCATGGACAGGCACCTACTATGGCCATCCTGGGACCATGGGCTTCAGTCCACACCAGAAGCTTCCTGGTCTTAGAAATTGTCCCTTAAGTCCCTTTGTTCTGTTTGAGTGTTGTTATGAATCCCTCCCCTTCTCACACCCACTGGTCTTTAAGCTAATACTGGTCACCAAGTACAGTGTACCTTCCCATTGTGGTATTACTTTCCAATGGGTTGTTTCTGGTGTCTCCCTCCCCCTTCTGTTTATCCTCTGATATCTGTCAGCATACTCCTGACTCCTCTGTACCTCTCCACTGATGATCCTTTGTCCTTGTAAGACATCCAGAAATGTATAATCTCTCATCTCATGCTGATTTCATGGGTGTCCAGAGTGCTCTGGCAGATATATAGCTCACTTCAGTGGACTGGTTGAAAAAGGGTCTTTAGGGGACCGGTTGAAATAGGGTCTTCAACTCCTCCACCATCTTGCCCCTCCCTATGGCCATGATGATCTTAATGCCTCGTTTTCCATTCACCTATTGATGAACACGTGGGTTACTTCGGTATCTTGACTATTGTAAATAACACTTCAATAAACATAGGGGTATATATAACTTTCCAAATTAATGTTAGTTTTTTTCAGGTAAATACCCAGTAGAAGATAAAGTGGATCATATAATATTTAGATTTTTAGTTTTTCAAAAAAAATATTTATTTACTTTTTGAGAGAGACAGGACAAGTGGGGAAGGGACAGACGGAGAGCGAGAAATAGACTTCCCGTTGGGTGTGGCACACCATGCAGGGCTCAATTCCAGAACCGTGAGACCCATGACCTGAGCTGAAGTTAGACACTTAACTGACTGAGCCAACCAGGCACCCTGCTATTTTCAGAATTTTGAAGAATCATCGTATTATTTTCCAGAGAGACTGTAACAGTTTGCATCCTCACCAACAGTGCAGGAGGGTTCCCCTTTCTCTGCATCCTCAGGAACACCTCTTGTTTCTTGTGTTGTTAATTTAAGCTATTCTGACAGGTATGTTTTTTGCTTCTGAAGGTAATGACATTAGGAAGAGGAGGTCATGTAATGCTTAAGGCCTGGTGCTTCAGGGAGTCTCAGGTGTGTGTTGCATGTACTCTGCTGTTGTGTTGTGGCTGCCCTTTCTCTTTAGGTTAGTCATTTGCAGAGGCTCTCTTTGCCTGCAGTGGAGAATCTTTGGAGTCTGGCACTGAATATGGTGAGGTTTAGCTTGCTGGGCTCTGGTCTGCCTGTGAAATGCGCCTTGAAACCAACTCAACAGAACTAAGGCCTTTGAATGCTATGGATGGGAGAGAGGATGTGGGCAGGGCTTTTTTCTAGTCCCCTACAGGAAGGCCTGTTCAAGTGGGACTGAGCAAGTTGGACTGCGAAAGCCAGTCCCACAAGAGTGCAGGGTGGGGACTTCGTGTTTGCAAGTTAGGCAGCCAGTGTCATCACTGCCTTGTTTTGGCAGGAGGTTCGGTATTTATGCTGGTGGTGCTAGAGCCCAATGTTTCTTGGCCATAGAGGCATCTCCACGAACACTGCCTATCAGGGAATCACCCTGTGAACAAATAATTTCCCCACTGTATCTCCAGGTAGTGTCTCTGATCATTGTCTCCAGGCTGTCTGCACCTGATTGTTCACCCGTGTTCTCTCCAGGAGCAACATAGTGTTCTCTGGGCTCTATGTTAGGCAAGACTGATGACCTTAAAACTCTTGCTTGAATCTCCTCTGGTTGCAAGAACTCATGTCGTTCAGTCCCTCTAATTTTCATAGCCAGTGACTTGGGGAAAGATTCTCCTTGTGGGTTCCCAGTGTGTTCTTTTCTCATATGTTTTTCTCTTTGGCCATGGCTCCCTACCCTCTGAAGCACCAACCATCCATTTCTTCCCTAAGCCATGTCTCCACACTTCCTCCCATACTCCATGTGACTTCTCTCTTTAGTTTAATCTGTAGGCCTCGGTCATTTTCTGACATGTTTAGGCTGATTTTGTAATTTTCTAGTGCTGTTCATGGCTCAAGATGAGCCTAGAGTTCCCCTCCTCGACCACCATCTCCCTGTCCTCCATATGCACCATGGACTCTTATACAGCCATAAGCAAGAATTAAAGGTTGCCACTTGTTACATATGAGAGGGATCTAGAAAGTATAATGATAAGTGAAATCTATCAGTCATGGAAAGACAAATAGCATATGATTTCACTCATTTATGAAATTTCAGAAAGAAATAAATAAATGAAGAAAAAAGAGACAAGTAATAAACCAGACCCTTAAATGTAAACACAACTCTCTGGTCATTAGAAGGCAGGTTAGTGCATATATGTGTGAATAAAAGGGGATTAAATGTTACATCAGTTGCAGGAAATGTGGCTGAAGGTGAAGTAACATGAGTTTCCTATGCTATTGAAGTTACACTGTTATCAATAAAAGAGAGAATTCATTTCTCTGGAAACTTCATTATAAATCTTATGTGAACCACAAAAGAAAAAATTAGAGTGGATACAAAAGATAGGATGTAAGGGAGGAATAGCAATAAAGGAAATAAATCACAAAAGAAAAGACCAAACCTAGGAGAAGCACCAAAGAATCAAATTCAGAAACCAACAAAATGAAACAGTTAATAATTATCAATCATAACTATCGATAATTAATTAAAGCATTCGGGACTAAATTCTCATATCTACCATTCAGTAGAAGGGAGACTGAATTGATTTTGTCAAAAGATAAAAACAGACAAAAAGAAAAAAAAAAACAAGATCTAACATTATGTTGCCCAAGAAATTCACTTGAACTTTAAAGATACACAAAGCTTGAAAGTGAATGAATGGGAAAAGATAGTTCATGCAAAGGGCAAGCAAAAGAGAGCAGAAATGGTTGTGCCTATGTCAGAGAGATAGATTTTAAGTCTAAATCAGATAAAAGACATAAAGAAGGTCCTTAAGCTTGATAGGGTATCAACTCATCAAGAAGATACAAGAATTGCAAACATAGGCGTTTGCAACCTTGCAACGTTGGAGTATGTAAATATTTGAAACATATTAACAGATTTGAAGGGAGATATAGACCACAATAAAATAATGGTGGGGACTACAATACCCCAATTTCGGCACAGGACAGATGATCCAGTTGGGAAGGTGGTAAGGAATAGAAGACCTCAAGGGCCCTGTAGACCACGTGGGCTGAAGAGACACATGCATAAAATTGCATCTGTCAGCACCATAACAAAAGTTCTTCTCAAGGGCAGACCTAAATTTCTCTATCACAGATCCTGTTCTAGACCACGAATTCTGCTTAACTAATTTAAAAAGATTCAAATCCTTTTTGTGTATTTATGACCACAATGGTATGAAAAAAATCATTTAAAGGACCTGTCTTTTTAAATTATTTTTTATTATGTTCCGTAAGCCATTATCATACATCATAAGTTTTTCATACAGTGTTCATGGATTTATTAGTTACGTATAACACCCAGTGCTCATCATAACATGTGCTGCATCTGTTCAATACCCATTACCTGGTTATCTCATTCACCCATGCCTTTTGCTTCTGTAACCCTCAGCTTGATTTCCAGGGTCCGGTGTCTCTCATGGTTTGCATCACTCACTCACTTCTTCCCATTTAGTTTTTTTGATTTTGTTTTTTTGTTTTTTTTCAGGTTGAGTTTTTTTTTAATTAAATTTTTATTTATTTTCAGCATAACAGAATTCACTGTTTTTGCACCACACCCAGTGCTCCATGCAGTATGTGCCCTCCCCAATACCCACCACCTGGTTCCCTCAACCTCCCACCCCCCACCCCTTCAAAACCCTCAGGTTGTTTTTCAGAGTCCATAGTCTCTCATGGTTCACATCCCCTTCCAATTTCCCTCAACTCCCTTCTCCTCTCCACCTACCCTTGTTCTCTATATTATTTGTTATGCTCCACAAATAAGTGAAACCATATGATACTTGACTCTCTCTGTTGGACTTATTTCACTCAGCATAATCTCTTCCAGTCCTGTCCATGTTGCTACAAAAGTTGGGTATTCGTCCTTTCTGATGGAGGCATAATACTCCATAGTGTATATGGACCACATCTTCCTTATCCATTCATCTATTGAAGGGCATCTTGGTTTTTAATGTGGGTTGGGGTGTGGTCACTTGCTCTATCAGACCTATTTTCATACTTAGCATACTTTGTAATCTTGGAATCAGAGACTTGGCTTTATAAAGACAATTCTCCCAAGCATATTTCGGTGATGAGATCAGATAACCACATATTACCTAGAAACCCTTCCTCCTCCTCCTCCTCCTCCTCCTCCTCCTCCTCCTCCTCCTCTTCCACCTCCTTCTCCTTCTTCTTTACCTTTAAAGGTACCTCTCTATTTGTATAAAGCAGTCTTATTTTGAAATATGAAAATACACTTCCTAAATCCTTTGACCTGTACAAATTGGGCTGAATGGCTTTCCTGACATTGAACTTCCTGCCTAGTCTACAGTAACCTCTCTGCCCTACCAAGATGCAGTGGAGTAAATCTAATGTCAGATACAATGCATAGGTTTAGAGAAGATAAGATTCTGATAGGGGTGGGAATAAAGGAAGAATGTGGCAAAGTGGGGATGGGAACTGGCTGATTGACCAAGTAGGGTGGGGGAGCCCTGATGCAGGATCAGCAATTGCTATGGTAGTTCTGTTTGTCACAGGGTCAAGAGACCCCACTTCATCTAGTTAGTTCTCAATGAGCCTCTTCTCTTGTAAACTGCCCACACTGGGAATGGCCTAGACATCATGAGCGACTTGATCTTAAATCAGAGCCATTTCCCACCATATTCCACAGAGTCATCATGAGATTGTTTTACCCCTGTTGGCCTACTGTCACTTCATCCTTTAATCACAAAAATATATCTCCTAACCTATTGTGTAATAACACTTGTCATAAGGGGGCCATTATCTGACATTCCTGAAGTCATATCCATTTTCCCCTAAGCAGTCAGCTATGTCCCATGAGTGCTTTGTATATGTTTTTAGTATATTTATCTCAGGAAGAATACCATGATCACCCTTTGATCTGTTCTCAATCACATGAAAGCAATAAATAGACATGAAAAAACTTCACTAAGTCCCCAAGACATCCTTAAAAAGGGAAAATGAGCTCTGGATAACAGTTTGGCCAAACTCCAAGAGACTGGTGGGAAGGGGATGTAGGAAGCTTCACATGCTTGCAAGTAGGGAAGGAAGAGTGTACTGTCATAGGATCTAAAGTCTCTCACTTATGGACATGATATAGATGTGGCAGCAGGTAAATAGAGGTAAATTTCCTCAACAAGAAATCTGGTGGGTCTCTAGTTCAGTGATAAGCCTGCCCAAGCCATGAGGTAGCCTATTCCTGGAGAAGGAAGAGACACATTTGGGTGTTAAAATTTCCTTTCCCTCTTGCTCCAAAAGCTGCCACTTCACTCACTACTCTAGGCAAGGAAAACGATGTATATCTCCAAAGAGAGAGAGAAATGAAAATTACAACATCCCAGAGACCCCAAAGGAAGACAGAGAGCTCTTTTTAGTGAACAAGAAGGGTGTTGCCCCAAATGTGAATCAGCTCTGTACAGAAGAGTCTGTTTTTGTTTTGTTTTCAATACTCCACACATAAGTGAAATCATAGGGTATCTATCTTCCTCTGCCTGGCTTATTTCACTTAGCATAAGTCTCTCCGGGTCCATCCATATTGAGAAGGGGAGACAAATAGGGGATGGGCAGAATAGATAAAGGGGGTTAAGAGTTATAAACTCCCAGGTACAAGATAAATAAGACACAGGGATAATAGGTATGGCATAGGGAATATAGTCAGTAATATCATAATAGTATCGTATGGTAACTCACGGTGACTACACTTCATAAGTGGCATACACCTTATAGCACTATGTAGAGTACAGAACTGGTAAATCAGAATATTGTACATCTGAACCAATACAACCTTGTTATGTTAATCATGCTCCAATAATAAAACAAAATTACAAAGAAGAAGATACCTATCAACAATTGGCATTCACATCATTCCTTGCCTGTCTTAGTTTAAACGCTGGCAAACTCAGCACAGGTTTGGGGTGGCCATGAGCTCAGAGCACAGGTATTAGGTATTTCTACTCATCTTTGTTCTACTCATGTTCATGTATTCAGGGTCTGGGAACCCTTGGGCTAATGTTGAATACAATCCAACTATCTGTGCCCTAAGTGGATTTTGTTTCTCCTACAGAAAACTCTGATTTCTCAGGTGAATTCCAAGAGCAAATTGGCAAACCATTGGGATTACAACAGAGAAGGTAATAGTGTGAAGGATGGAAAGTTAAAAGGAAATCCAAGTGGCATTCCTCACTAGCTGCCTAATATTAGGACAATTGTCTTTTTCTTCGTTGCAAGGTTAAATTCGTGATTCTTCTCTTATGAGTGATGGATTAAATTCTCCATTTGTAAAACACAACTCTTAAGAGAATAAGCATTTCCACAATATGAGGCTCTTTTTCCAACATGATTTTCCTCAATATCCTCCATTTAACTTAAAGCCAATTTTGGCTTTACGAAAGGTCCTTTTGTGGTTTGTAACATGCATACTGCTGATTAATTATTGTGGATAATGAGCTCCTTTGAAATATGCCCGTGACACTTCCATTAAACTAAATCAAGAATTAGGGTCAAGAGCAGGAGGTTAAAATGTCCAAGAATGTCCACAATTATTTGAAGGAACAGTGCTTCAAAAGAGGAGCTGACAGAGTTGTCTTCAAAGCACTAGAAATGCTCTGGACGATGGATGTGTTTCCAAAATAAATTATGTTAATTGCATAGTCCAACAAATGCTCATCGTTGTAAAGAATAATTTTAATTAAAAAATCACGCATTCTCAAGGCTTAAGCGAAATGGTGAATAGAGAGGAGGAAGTGACGCCCTTCCGTGTAGAAACAAGTTTCAGGAGATCAAGCAATAGCCAACAGTTTACAAAGTTTAGGAATATAACTTACGAAAAGGCTTAGCCCTTTGGTGAGAATCGCATGTGTTCCCATCTTAGACAGGGAACATGCTTTTCTGGCCATGAAATGGAGGGATCAGGAAGACTATTCTTTTTTTGCCAATTTGAATTCCTTTTTTTTTTTTTCTTTTTGATTTCTGATTGCTGTTGCTAGGACTCCTAGTGCTATTTGAATAATAGTGGTGAGAGTGGGCATCGTTGTCATGTTCCTGATCTAAAATAAAGGCTTTCAGCTTTTCCCCATTGAGAATGAGAGTCACGGTGGTTTTCTCACTGATGGATATTATGAAATTGAGGAATGTTCTGTCTATTTATACTCTGAAGAACTTTGATGAGGAAAGAATTCCCTATTTTCTCCGTTGGGAGAAACCATGAGGTTCTTCTCTCTTCTCTTGTTGATTTTTCCTTTCATATTGATTGATTTCTAAATGTTAACAATGCTTACATCCTAGGGAAAAGTTCCACCTTGTAGTGTGGATAATCCTTTCAATGTACTGTTGGGTCTTATTAGCTAGGATCCTGTTGAGAATTTTGACATCCATATGCATCAGAGATAATGGTGTGAAATTCTCTTTTTTGATGGGGTCTTTGGTTGTTTTGGGGATCACAGTAATGCTGACCTCATAGAATGAGTCTGGAAGTTTTCCTATTCTTTCTATTGTTTGAAACAGCTATGGGATAATTTGGCATAGGTTCGGTAGAATCCTCCAGGGAATCTGTCAGGTCCTGGACTCTTGTGTTTGGAAGGTTCTTGACCACTCCTTCAGTCTCATTACTGGTTATTGGTCTATTTAGGTGGTCAACTACTTCCTCTTTCTGTATCGGTACTTAATAGGTTTCCAAGAATGCATCTGTTTCTTCCTCAATGCTTAATTTACTGGCATATAGCTTTTGATGATAACTTCTGAGAATTGCTTCTGTTCCCTTGGTGTTAGTCATGATCTCTGCCCCTTCCTTCATACTTTCATTCGTTTGGGTCCTTTCGCTTTTCCTTTGGATATGTCTGGCCAGTGGTTTGTTGATATCATTAATTCTTTCTGAGAAACAGCTTCCAGTTTTGTTTTGTGTTCTACTGTACTTCTGGTTTCTAATTCATCCATCTCTTCTCTTGCATGGCTTAGGCTCAATTTGTTGTTGAATCTCTACTTCTTTAAAGTATAGAGATAGTTTGTGTATTCAGTACTTTTAATTTATCTTTTGAGTGAGACTTAGATGTCTATGTGTTTCCCCCTTAGAACCCGCTTTGCCATATCCCATGCGTTTGGAATGATGTGTTTTCGTTCTCATTGGTTTCCAAGAATTTTATAAGTTCTTCTTTGTTTCCTGGGTTGATTCGAACATTCTTAAGCTGGATGGTCTTTAGGTTCCAAGTGTTTGAATTCCTTTCAACCTTTTTCTTGTGATTGAGTTCCAGTTTCAAAGCACTGTGGTAGAGAATAGGCAGAGAATAATCTCAGTCTTTTGGTATTGGTGGAGACCTGATTTGTGACCTATTTGGTGGTGTATTCTGGAGAAACCTCCATGTGCAGTCGAGAAGAATGAGTATCCTGTTGTCTTTAGGGTGGAGTGTTCTGTGTATTTCTGTGAGGTCCATCTGGTCCAGGGTGTCATGTAAAGCTTTCATTTCTTTGTTGAATTTCTGCTCAGATGATCCATCTATTGCTGAGAGCAGAATGTTGACTTCTCTCACCATTGCCATGTTATTATCCCCCTTTAGAAATTATGTAGTGCCCTTCTGCATCTCTCGCTTAAAATCTAAAATGTCTGATATGAGAATTGCTACCCCAACTTCCTTTTAAGGTCTCCTGACGTGAAAGATGTTACTTCATCCCTTCACTTTTACTTTGATGTATCCTTCAGTTCAAAAAGAATCTCTTATAGATAGTATGTGGATGAGTCCTGTCTTTTTATCCTATCTGCAACCCTGTGCCATTTGATGTGAGCATTTAGGCCATTCAAGTTGAGTGATTAATGAAAAATGTGATTTCATTGTCATCATGTTTCCTTAAAATGCTTGTTTCTTTTGATTGTCTCTGTATCTTACTGTTCTGTGTCACTCTTGGGGTCATTCTTTTTTTATATGACCCAGTACCCCCTTAATATTTAATGCAGGGATTGTTTGGTGGTCACATAATCTTTCGGTTCCTGCTGGTCCTGAAAGCTCCTTATATCTCCATCTGCTCTGAATTAAAGCCTTTCCAGATAAGAATTCTTGGGTGCATGATCCACTCATTTAGAACCCTCCATATGTCTTGCTAGTCCGTCGCTCTTCCTGGGGCTCCATGGACAGGCCTGATGCTATTCTGATGTTCCTCCATTTGTACATTAGGAATCTCTTCCCTCTAGCTTCCCTTAAGATGGTTTCTAGGTTTTAAAATGCGCAAGTTTTAATATGACATACCATCTTTTCCTTCATTTGGGAGGGTCCTTTCTCCCTCTAGGACAGGAACTCTTGCTTCATTCCCGGGTTAGGGAAGGTCGTGGTGCTGATTTGCTCTAATATATCTGCTAGTCCACTCTCCCTCTCTCTACCACTCAGGGATCCCAATAATTCTGACGTTGGAATGTTCATGGCGTCACTTATATCTCTAATTCTGTTTTCATGGGTAATGAGCTGTTAGTTCCTGTTCCTTCTTTTCTATCACTTTGTCTTCTAAACCACTACTTTCTTCTTCTGCCTCATTTACCCTAGCTGTTAGAGTATATAGACTAGATTGGATCTCATTGAGAGCATTTTTAAGTTCTGCCAGATCAACTTTCCTTTCTTTCCTGAGAGAATCTATGTTGCCATTAAAGGTTTTGTGCATCCTAGCTATTGTCTGCATCACTATTATCCTGAAGTGTATTTCCGACATCTTGCTTACATCATATGCATTTGTTTTGTGGTAGAGGTCACAGTCTCTGAGTTTTTCCTATGTTGAGTCATTCCGCTGAGGGGTGGTTGAGGGAGTGTACAGAGTCCAAATTAATGACTACAGCCCAAGGGAAATGCACCTGTTTTATAGGGACCTTAGAGGGTGTTGGCCTCTTGTTCTTCCAGCCTGTCTTTGGGTAGAAAACCCTGTTGCGCTGTTGCTCAGGCAATCCTGCGTGGGGAGAGATTCTCTGCTCCCTGTGGGGGACTGGGCTTTGTGATAAATGGTTTTAGGGGTCATTTGTTCTCTGGCTGCTTTCTCTGGTGGCTTCCACAACCCTACCATGGGTAAGAGCAGAAGTGACCTTATCCATATCTCTGTCTCAGAACAGAGTGATGGTAGTCTGTACCTCAGTGAGTTCTCCCAGCCCTAGGGCCCCTGTTTCTCTCTGTGCTGCAAAAAACCACAGGACCTGGGTTGTTTGACTCTCTGCAGCACTCCCAGCCCTCGCTTCGATGTCCAAGCACACATCCTCCCTTTGTGCTTCTAGAACTGCATGTCATCCCCTGCTTGCATGTGTGTCCCTACAATTCCACGTATCCTAGGTGGGGCGCTCCCCACAAGAGCTTTCCCTGCTATTCCTGGTCTACAAGTCAGTGCCTGGTCCGATCATGGGAGGCATTTGAGATCCAACGATTCCCTACCCCTTCCATTTATCTTCCAAGATAACTGCACAGGAGCATGACTCTCCCCCCACTCCCTTACTTGAAGACCAACCACCAGAGATATTCTGTTTTTAATTTTTTTTTATTTTTTTAATTTATTTTCAGTGTACCAGAATTCATTGTTTATGCACCACACACAGTGCTCCATGCAATACGCGCCCTCCGTAATAACCACCACCAGGCTCACCCAACTTCCCACCCCTGCCCCTTCAAAACTCTCAGATTGTTTTTCAGGATACCCAGTCTCTCAGCGTTCATCTCCCCCTCCAATTTCCCTCAACTCCCTTCTCCTCTCCATCTCCCCATGTCCTCCATGTTATTTCTTATGCTCCACAAATAACCATATGATAATTGGCTCTCTCTGCTTGACTTATTTCACACAGCATAATCTCTTCCATCCCATCCATGTTGATACAAAAGATGGGTATGGGATAATACTCCATAGTGTCTTTGGACCGCATCTGCCTTATCCCTTCATCCATTGAAGGACATCTTGGTTCTTTCCACAGTTTGGCAACCGTGGCCATTTGCTGCTATGTACATTAGGGTACAGATGGCCCTTCTTTCCACTACATCTGTATCTTTGTGGTAAATACCCAGTAGTGCAATTGCAGGGTTATAGGGAAGCTCTATTTTTAATTTCTTAAGGAATCTCCACACTGTTTTCCAAAGTGGCCTTACCAACCTCCACTCCCACCAAGAGTGTAAGAGGGGTCCCCTTTCTCCATATCCTCTCCAACACATGTTGTTTACTGTCCTGTTAATTTTGGCCATTCTAACTGGTGTAAGGTGGTATCTCAGTGTGGTTTTGATTTGAATCTTCCTGATGGCTAGTGATGATGAACATTTTTTCATGTGTCTTTTAGCCATTAGTATGTCTTCATTGGAGGAGGACAAGATGGCGGGGAAGTAGGAGGAGGCACCGTTTCAACCGGTACCCTAAAGTGAGCTGATTACCTACCAAAGAACTCCAATCACCCATGAAATCAGCCTGAGATCAGAATTATACACATCTGGATCTCTACAGGGGCAGAAGATGCCAGTGGGCAGGTAAAGCAGAGTGGGAACATCGGACTGATATCGGAAGATAAACAAAAGGGGGAGGGAGCCACCAGAGGCAACCGATTGGAAAGGAATACCCCAGTACTATAGTGCCCTGCATCTGGGGACCAGCATTAACTTGGATTCTGCTTGAAAGCACTCAAAAGAGCAAAGGATCGCGGTGGAAGGGGGAATTGTGGGAATAGGGGTGGCTAGGGACAGGGGATTAAGTCCCCAGACCCAGGACAGCCTCCCCTGGCTCTGAGCCAGAGAGAATGCGGCAGAGAAACCAGGTCTTGGTCCCTGAGCTGCCAGCACTCCCCAGAATGCATGGAGTCCGGCTCCTGTGAGGGGCTGGGAGCCACGCCAGAGGGCAGAACGCTCACCATCCTATCAGTCTGAGATGCACATGCCCCACACCCTCCCCGGGGACAGGTGCACCAAGGCCCAGCCTGGTGCTCTGGGACCTGCACCACACTAGAGCCTGAGATGCGCGCCCCACACCCTACCCTGAGAGAGATGCGTGCAAGCCTGGAACTCTTAGACCTGGAAAGAACAGGCAGTCCCAGCCCCAGACAGCAGGAAAATCTCAGTGTGCGATTGCTGCTTGGAACCACTCTGGTGTTCTGGAGCTGCCCAGACAGCCACTGCTGCCACGGTATTTCATACAAGCAGGAGATCCTGCATCCCCAGGGACCGCGACTTGGAACCTGCTCTGCCAGCGGCCAAGGGGGAATTTATATGGGCTCTGCAGCACCCACAGGGGAGCAGACTGAGGCGTCCCTCTGAGAGGGAGGTTGGGGTGCAGTTTGCTTTCCTCTAAATCTCCAAAAACCATCAAAAGCTGTCAAGGCAAGAGCAAAGAAGTGAACAAACATAAAAACCTCCAGAGAACAGAAGCCTGATAAAACTGGTTTCCACAGAGCCCACCCCCTTGAGGGGGGTGGGAGGACTTAACTTAGGGGCAGGAGGACTTAACTTAGGGAACATCCCACTATTCTGGTTCATTTTTTTTCTTTTTTTATGTAGATAATTTTTTAACCTATTTACCATCACAGGGAGATGTCCAGTACATCAAATTCCATAATAACTTTCTAACCTGAACTTTTTGATACATACACCTGTGTTTTTCTTTTGCTTTTCTATTTTTTTAATTTTCTTTTTAAATTTTAGTTTAGTTTAGTCTAGTTTATTCCTTTTTTATTTTTATTTTCTAATATTCATATAGAGTTAAACTTCAAGGTAACCCCCTTTCCCCAATCAATGCTACACCTATAGGTAAACCAATTTTTAATCCCCCTTTATCTTAGGAAAGTTGAGTCCCTTAACAAAGATATCAAGATACATCCAGGAAGAATCACAATACCTTCCTCACCCACACTGAGAATCTATAACCACGCTCCCAACTTTTTCTTCCGCCAGTGTTTCTCTGTATTTGTGTTTGTCCTGATAGTATATAAATCTTCTACTCGGGGTTCTTTTTGATGAGGTTCTTACTTTTTGTGCTTTTATATACAAAATTTTCTCTTGTCAAATACTTTTATCAGTATTTTGTTTGTCTGTTTTTGTTTGTATACGTCATAAATCTTACCTTGGGGCCCATTTGGACTGAACCTTCTCTTTTACCTCCCTTTTTTTTCCTGTCTCTCTCTCTCTTTTTATTTTTCTTTTCTTTTTTCTCTCATTTGGGTGGGGAATCCTGAGTGCTCAGAAGCATTCCAGGGTGCACTTTGATGGCACCACGGTTGATACATCCAGCTACATCCGTTCAGTCATCTCGCACCAAAATGACTAGGAGGAGGAATGCCCAACAGAAGACAAATACAGACGATGGGCATTCTGCAACAGAGTTAACTGCTATCAACATAGACAATATGTCAGAAAGGGAATCAAGGCTAACCGTTATCCAGGCAATAGCTAGGTTGGAGAAAGCCATGGATGACCAAACAGAATTGATTAGGGTGGAGCTGAAAACCACCAGGGATGATGTTCACAATGTCAGGGCAGAACTGAAAGCCACCAGGGATGAGGTTCACAATGCTCTCAATGAGTTCCAATCTAATCTAAATTCTCTAAAAGCTAGGGTAACTGAGACAGAAGATAGAATTAGTGATCTGAAGGACAAACAGAGAGAGGGAAAGCATGAGGAGGAAGCCTGGAACACACAGCTTAGAAGCCATGAAAACAGAATCAGGGAAATAAATGATGCCATGAAACGTTCCAACATCAGAATTATTGGGGAGGAGAAAGAAGGAAGTCTAGAAGATATAGTGGAACAAGTTCTTCATGAAAATTTTCCCAATCTCACAAATGGAACCAGCGTTCACGTACTAGAGGCAGAATGGTCTCCCTGCAAGATTATAGATTCCAAAAAAAATCCAGGCATCTGATAGTAAAATTGAGAAATCATAATTTTAGATACAAACTCTTGAAAGCCGCTAGGACAATGAAGCTCCTTACGTACAGAGGAAAGCCCATCAGAATAACGTCAGACCTGTCCACAGAGACCTGGCAAGCCAGAAAGGGCTGGCAAGATATATTCAGGGCACTAAATGAGAAGAACATGCAGCCAACAATACTTTATCCTGCAAGACATTCAAAATGGATGGAGAGATAAAGAGTTTCCAAGACTGGCAAGGCTTCAAAGACTATGCAACCACCAAGCCGACACTGCAGGAAATATTAAGGGGGGTTCTATAAAAGAGGAAAAATCCTAAGAATAGTATTGAACAGAAATATAGAGACAATCGACAGAAAGAAAGACTTCAAAGATAACACAATATCAATAAAAACGTATCTCTCAGTAATCACCCTCAATGTGAATGGCCTAAATGTGACCATAAAACGACACAGGATTGCTAGGACAAAATTCTTAAAGGGACTATCGCTAAAGGGACTAATTCTTAAAGGGATTATCCACCAAGATGATCTAACAATTGTAAATATTTACGCCCCCAATATGGGAGCAGCCAATTACATAAGAAAACTATTAATCAAGATAAAGAGTCATATTGATAGGAATACATTAATAGTAGGAGATCTAATACACCTCTCTCAGAATTAGACAGTTCATCAAAGCAGAAAATCAATAAAGAAACCAGAGCATTGAATGACACATTGGACCAGATGGACCTCATAGATATATACAGAACATTCCACCCTAAAACAACAGAATACTCATTCTTCTCAAGTGCACATGGAACCTTCTCCAGAATAGACCACATACTGGGTCACAAATCAGGGCTCAACTGTACCAAAAGACTGAGATGATTCCCTGCATATGCTCAGATCACAATGCTTTGAAACTGGAGCTCAATCACAAGGAAAAGTTCAGAAGGAACTCAAACACCTGGAAGCTAAAGATAACCTTGCTTAAGAATGCTTGGATCAACCAGGAGATCAAAGAAGAACTTAAACAATTCATGGAAACCAATGAGAATGAAGACACTTCACTTCAAAACCTATGGGATACACAAAGGCGGTCCTAAGGGGGAAATACATAGCCATCCAAGCCTCCCTCAAAAAAATTGAAAAATCCAGAATACACCAGCTGTCTCTACACCTTAAAGAACTGGAGAATCAGCAACAAATCAAACCAACTCCACAAATAAGAGGGGAAATAATCAAGGTTAGAGCAGAGATCAATGAGGTGGAAACCAGAGACACAGTAGAACGTATCAATGAAAGTAGAAGCTGGTTTTTTGAAAGAATCAATAAGAACAATAAACCATTGGCCACACTAATCCAAAAGAAAAGAGAGAAAGCCCAAATTAATAAAATTATGAATGAAAAGGGAGAGATCACAACTAACACCAAGGAAGTAGAAACAATAATCAGAAGTTATTATCAACAGTTATATGCCAATAAGCTAAGCAACCTAGATGACATGGATGCATTCCTAGAAAACTATAAGCTCCCAAAATTGAACCAGGAAGAAATTGACAACCTGAATAGACCGATATCTAGTAACGAGATTGAAGCAGTGATCAAATTTCAATCCCTAACTTGTTGAGGTCACCAGTCCCTCATTAAATGTATCTAACAAAGGAAAGGGCCAAATCCTTTCTGATGGAAGATAACATATGAAAATATTCAAACTGATAGTCTAGAGTTGAAAAATAAAATTAAAATATCAATATCTGACATGATATTAAAATATCAGTAAACAATTTTAACAATAGATTGGGGAAAAATTAAACTTTCCAGTAAGCTGGAAAACAAGTCAACACCCCAAGAAAGCTCAGAGAAAAAAAAAGGAATTAAAAATGGAATCTAATAAACATGTGAGAGATCAACGTAATGAAAACCACTCTGAAGTTCTCTGAAACAACCTTGATAAGGGAGAAAGAACACTCTTTAAAATTGATCTTTCTTGCCCAAAACGCATTGGAACATGACTGACAGAGGCTTGAGGGCCCTTTCTTTTCCCCTGTTGTTTGTGATATAAGAGCTGGTTATCTTTTCCAAAGTAAGTGAGGCCCAAGTTGAATTATCTTCCATCAGTATAAATTAAAGTTAACAGACTGAATGAGACACATTTTTAGAAAATCGGTATTCTATTCATCCTCTTCTTTCAATTGGGGTAACTCTTGCTAAGTTTATTTCTCTTAGGTCTTTTTTAGAGTGGCAAGGGATAGTCAACATTTTGACTTTTCTTTCTTTTTTTTTTTTTTTTTTAAGGTGTAGTTATCTGACAGAGAGAGCATGTATGCATGTGTAAGCGGGGGGAGGGGCAGGCAGAGGGAGAGGGAGAAGTGGGCTCCCTGCTGAGCAGGGATCCCATTGCAGGGCTCATCCTAGGACCCTTGGATCATGACCTCAGCCAAAGGCAGAGGCTTAGCCAGCTGAGTTACACCCAGGTCCCCCACGGTTTTGACTTTTCCAATGACTTTCTCTAGAACTGTATTGTCCAATGAGGTAGCCACTAAGTTGTTTAACTGTAAATTAATGAAAATTT
>JAJHUB010000292.1:0-66069 GCA_024510155.1 Gulo gulo luscus | reverse complement strand
ACTTCAATTTTTACCTGAGGTTCGGGGAGAGGCTCCGAACCATGGCACCTTCAGCCTCTGGAGGCCAGCATGGCCATCTTCCTTTTGGGGCACTCCCTGGCCCAATGTCCTTTTTCCTTACAGTAAGCACACTGATCTGAATCTAAGTCTCCCTGCTTGCCTTCTCTGTGCTTAGGCTTTTCCTTCCATTTACCATCCCCTACCTGCCTCATGTAATGCCAAAACCTTCCTCCTGTGCATCCCCGTTGTTAAACACCTTTTTTGCTATTCCCACTAACTCAGTCAGATTCTTCCCTTCAAATCCTTCAATTTTCTGAAGTTTCCTATATCTGGGGTTGACTGACTGGCAAAGCAAGATCATCTAAATGGGCTATCGTGCAACTTCCCTGAAATTAACCTCAAGTTGTCTAGCTTAGGTAAACAAACATTTAAAGACAATCAAATCTAGAATTTAACATCCGTAATGGTGTGTTATTAAAACATAATTTTTCTCTCTAAAATAACCCTCATTTCCAGAGACTAATTTATTTGAAATCAGGACTAATTTATTTGAAAAACAAGTCCAGTTTTAACAAACTTGGCCTAATTATTTTCATAAGCTCAACAAGAACAGTGAGTGATCATATAAATCTTTTAGAATCTGCTTTGCTGGAACTTCTGATAAGGAATCTCTAGGTTGAACTTATAGTAGCCTCTCCAGGCCAGAAGCTAAGCTACGTACTTGCCATCAGACATGCCTGCAATACCTGTCGTATTTGGGCCAATTCCTCTTCCTGAGGACCCCGAAGTATCCTGAGGTTCCTGCACCTGCCAGGAAGTGACATCCTTTACTCACCTGGTGAGGCTGCTGGGAAATCTGTAAGCAAGGTATCAGGTCAGGAGTTCCAAAGGGCCTTACGGTTCCAGGTTTTATAAAGTCAACCTTAGTTCCTTTAAGCTGTCTAGTCATATCTGAGTCTTTTCAAATATGACATTCCAGTCAAAGCCTTGGTAAAATAACCAGTGTTTCCAATGGTGTCCTGTTACAAGGAGAACAGATTCTTATTGAACTTATGCAAATGACTGATTGCCATGGAAGAAAGAACACTTGCTGAGACCTTTTGGTTTCAGAGGGTTCAGATAGAAAGAGTTGAATACCTTGATTTGTTTACATTATAACTACTTTTACATCTCTATAAGTTACAGATAACTTAAGAAAAAGTTTCCCTAGTCTGGAAGAGCAAACATTACAGAACCATTAATGTTTAAAATAAGACAAAACATTGAGAGATACAACATTACAATCTTTCAGTTCACCTAGTCCCATGTTACTAATTCTGGCTTAGTCCGAATGCAACTTTTTCTTCTGTAAATTCTTACTTTTAGGGTCCGTGGTCAAAGGAACGAGACTGATGCAAAGCAAAAGTCAAGCAAAGCTTTATTTCACGCCAAGCATTGAAAATCAAACTGACTGGTAGGGGCCGTCTCTTACAAAGAGATGACGACGACCCTGACAAGGCCGCTCCCAAGAAGGCCACTCTGGACAAGGCCGCTCCCCAACGAGGCCGCTCCCTGATGAGGCCGCTCCCCGGACGAGGCTGCTCCTGATGATGAAGAGGCGATGACGACGAGGATGACAACCCCGATGAAGAACAGGTGACGATGACGAGGACGACAGCCCTGATGATGCAGACTCTGCTCCCCATGATGCTGCTTCCGATGAGGCCGCTGTGGACAAGGCTGCTCCAGACGAGGCCGCTGCCGAGGAGGCCGCTCCCCAGACAGGGCCGCTCCCCGGAATGAGGCTGCTCCGGCGAGGCCGCTCCCCGGACGGGGCCACTCTCAAGAAGAGGCCACTCCGGACGAGGCCTCTCCCAGGACAAGGCCACTGCAGATGAGGCCACTCTGGACAAGGCTGTTCCGGATGAGGCCACTCCCAGGACGAGGCCGCTGCCGACGAGGCTGCTCCCCGGACAGGGCTGCTCCCTGGAATGAGGCTGCTCTGGTGAGGCTGCTCCCCGGACAGGGCCACTCGCAAGAAGAGGCCACTCCAGATGAGGCCACTCCCAGGACAAGGCCACTGCCGATGAGGCCACTCCCTGGAATGAGGCTGTTCCAGCGAGGCTGCTCCCTGGACAGGGCCGCTACCAAGAAGAGGCCACTCTGGACGAGGCCGCTGCCAACGAGGCCGCTCCCCAGACAGGGCCGCTCCCCAGAATGATGCCGCTTGGGTGAGGCCGCTTGTGGCAGCGCCATGGCTCGGGGTGGTGAGGCTGCTCATGGCGGCGTGGCTGCTGGCGGCAAGGCTGCCTAAGACTATGATGACCATGACGTCCACAACGCTTCTGATGACCATGACGACCATGACGCTCTGACTCTCCCGAATACTACCCTAACGGCTATCCCAACGGCTATTCTAACAGCTATCCTAACGGATATTCCAACTCCTCCTACTATTCCTACTACTCCCCAGCCTCACAGACTAACCTTTATATAGGTGGTTGAGTCCAGCCCACACACAGGTGGCCAATGGGATTTCAACTCACCACAGTAAATATATGCGTGCCCCACTGATTGGATGTCTCCATCCGGCCTGGCCCACCCCTATATCTGGGGTTTGCAACTAATTTCCTCTGACTAACCAGGCCCTTATATTCCCCCCTTTCTTTGGAATTTAGTCAAATCCTTGACTTTTCAGCCAGTTCTATGTTCTCCTGCTGTAAGGGGTTATATTGAGCATGTAAGACTAACATTTTTATCGCTTTAATTTTCTTTGGTACAAATGACATTAGGGTGTTTATAATACAGGGGCCAAAAAGTAACAGTAGTGCACAGTCGGCTGATGAGTTAGCCATTCAACGCTTTGTATAACCTTTTCCATTTTTCCCAATTCTGCTCATCTAATTTCCCACCTATACTTTACATAAACAGGTCACAATAGGAGCAACAATAAACTCACAGTTTTTTAGTCTTAGCTTTAGTCCATGGTCAGCAGGGTCCATCAGCTGTGGCTTCCATCTCTGGGGGGGTGTCCTTGTTCTCGGCTCATTTGATGTGACCCGTGTGAACCCAGGCCCTAATGCCTTCTACTTTTACTGCCATGGGGGTGGTCAGGATAACAGTAAACAGTCCCTCCAGTGAGGCTCCAAGTTGCCCACTTGATAGCGATGGGGTCTCCCAAACATTATTTCAAATGGGGTCACCTTGTTTAAATAGGGTGTACATCGTGCCCTGAGGAGGGCGAAAGGAACGAGATCTACTCATCCCCTGCCAGTCTCCAGAATTAGTTTTGTGAAGGTCTCCTTAAGAGTCTGGTTCATTCTCTCTACTTGCCCGGAACTCTGGGGCTGGTAGGCATAATGTAGTTTCCAATTAGTGCCCATGGCCTTGGCCAATGCCTGTGAGACTGAACTCACAAATGAAGGGCCATTGTCTGACCTGATCGTGAGAGGCAGTCCAAACCTAGGAATTATTTCTTCTAGTAGCTTTTTGGCTACCACTCCTGCTGTCTCATGTTTGGCGGAAAAAGCCTCTCCCCAGACTGATAAGGTATCTACAAAAACTAACATATACTTGTGCCCATATTTTCCAGGTTTCATCTCTGTAAAATCTATAAATTCCTGGTTCCTTACCTCTTTCTCTTTTCCCTTTTCCCATTCTAGTTCCTCCTGCATTAACTGCCTGGCATTGAGCACATCTATCAAGTACATCCTGAACCATATGCCCTAATTTAGAAACCTGAAACTGCTTGCCTATAAGCTCTTTGAGTTTGTGTATTCCCAAATGAGTACCCTGTTGTATCTGGTCTACTAACTTTTTACCTAGTCTTCGAGGAAGAATTAAATTTCCTGTTTTAGTCTTAGCCCAGTCCCCTTCATAGTCCAATTTAACCCATTTCTATAAACTTTAAATCTTCTTCTGAATAGTTCGATTTTTCTTGTAGGGATAGAGCCGGGAGTGTAACTAGTTCTTGCACTGTTTCTCGGGCTGCTTGCTTTGTGGCTTGATCTGCTAATTGGTTTCCTTTTGAAATCAGATCGGTCCCCTTTTGGTGTCCCGGGCAATGCATAACGGCCACCTCTTTTGGGTCCCCAATAGTCTGGAGGAGAGCCAATATTTCTCCTCTGTTTTTAATTCCTTTTCCTTCTGCTGTTAATAGGCCCCTTTCTTTATAAATAGCCCCATGTATATGGAGAGTAGCAAAGGCATACCTGCTGTCCGTATAGATGTTCGGAGTTTTACCTTTGGCCATCTGCAGTGCCTTAGTGAGTGCAATGAGTTCTACTTTTTGTTCCGAAGGTCCGTGTGGCAGGGCTGCTGTCCAGAGATCCTGCTCAGGAGAAGCCACCGCAGCCTCCACATACCTCTTCCATCGACCATGTAGCTACTCCCATCTGTGAATAGAGTCATCTCGGCATCTGGGAGGGGAATTTCTCTGAGATGCGGCCTTATTCCTGTGACTTGGGTTAGGACCTCCCCACAGTCATGTGGGTGGTTAGCCATCTCATCTGGCAGCATCATGGCTGGATTTAGTACCACCGAGGGCCAGAAGGTCACTCTTGGTTGTTGAGGAGGAGGGCCTGATACCCTGTCACTCAGGCGTTTGTCATCCATCAGTCTGGTGGAGTCCGGAGAAGGCCCTCGATAGCGTGGGTGGTGGTCAAGATGAGATTTTGACCCAAAGTCAATTTACCTGCATCCTTGACTAGGAGGGCTGTGGCAGCAATTATGCAGAGGCAAGAGGGAACCCAGCCGCTACTGGATCTAGTTTCTTGCTAAGATAGGCTACTGGCCTTTGCCAAGGCCCCAGAGTCTGAGTCAAAACTCCTTTGTCCACCCCTGCTTTTTCATCCACATACAAGTGGAAGGGCTTGGTAACATCTTGGATGGCCAACGCTGGGGCACTCAGTAATCCTGTTTGTAATTCCCGAAATTATCCTTCTGCCTCAGCTGTCCACTCTACCATAGTGACCTCCCCTTTTGCCAGTTTGTTTAGAGGTCAGGCAATCTCTGTAAACCGTGATATCCACAGTCAAGAATAGCCCACTATCCCAAGAAACTCCCTCACTTGTTGGGACGTGGTGGGGCGGGGGTATCGAGTGATCACCTGTTTCCTGGCCTCAGACAGTGAAGAGCACTCCCTTATGGAGATCAAAGCCTAGATAAGTGGCGTGGCTCTGACGGAGCTGTGCTTTCTTTGCTGACACCTGATGCCCTTTTTCCTGCAGAGTCTGTAATAGAGGTCTCGTCCCCCCACAACATGACTCATAGTCCTCAGCGGCTACTAGCAAGTCATCAACATACTGTAACAGAGTGACTCCAGGGTTGGAGGTTCTGTACTCAAGCAAATCCTCGTGTAGAGCCTCATTGAAAATGGTGGGTGAATTCTTGAACCCTTGGGGAAGTCTTATCCAGGTGAGCTGGCCTTGGAAACCTTCCTGTGGGTCGGTCCACTCAAAAACAAAAAGGGGTTGAGATTCCCTTGCTAAAGATATGCATAAAAATGCATCCTTGAGATCTAAGATGGTATACACAGTTCTTTTGGGGCCCAGGAGGGAGGGTAGGGTATAGGGGTTAGGCACCATTGGGTGGATATCTTCAACCCATTTATTAACTTCCCGCAAGTCCTGAACGGGTCAGTACTCCTCAGTCTCAGCCTTTTTGACGGGCAGCAAAGGTGTGTTCCATGGAGATTTGCAAGGAGCTAGGATCCCGTCTCCTCGGAGGTGGTTAATGTGTTTTCTGATCCCTTCCTTTGCTTCCCAGGGAAGGGGGTACTGCTGAACATGAACAGCCGTAGCCGTCGCCTTTAATTGTACCACCACTGGAGGTTGTCCCCCTGGCCAAGCCAGGGGGCTTCCCTTCTGCCCAGACCTCGGGAAACTCGACCTGTAGGATTTGGAGTAGGCTCCCCCCCTTTCTCTCCTCTGGTTTTGAGACTGGCTCGTAAAGGAGGTATTCATCTACTGCTGCCATAAGCACCTGTACAGTGGGTTGTCTCAAGGTTACAGTCATGTCTTCCTTCCTTCCTTCCAAGAACTGAATGCCAGCTCGTAACTTGTGGAGGAGATCTCTTCCCATCAAGTTATATGGGGCATTAGGGAGGACCAAAAATCGATGTTTAACTATTCCCAAAGCCAAATTTAACGTCCTTTCTGTTGTCCATTTATGTCTCTCTGTGCCATTTGCTCCTTGTACCCAGACTTCCTCTCCAAGTAGTTTTCCCATAGGTTTAAGTAATGATGAAAATTGGGCTCCCATGTCCACCAAAAAAAATCAACTGATTTCCCCTCCACTTCAATTTTTACCCGAGGTTCAGGGAGGGACTCTGAACCATGGCCCCTTCAGTCTCTGGTGGCCAGCATTGCTGTCTTCCTTTTGGGGCACTCCCTGGCCCAGTGTCCTTTTTTCTTACAGTAAGTGCACTGATCTGAATCTAAGTCTTCCTGCCTGCCTTCTCTGTGCTTAGGCTTTTCCTTCCATTTACTATCCCCTACCTGTCTCCTCCCCGCCTCATGTAATGCCAAAAGCTTAACCAGTTTTTTTTTGTCTGTTTTTCATCCTCTTGTCCATCCCTGTTGTTAAACACCTTTTCTGCTATTCCCACTAACTCAGATTCTTCCCTTCAAATCCTTTGATTTTCTGAAGTTTCCTCCTTATATCTGGGGCTGACTGACTGACAAATGCAAGATTCATTGCCCTCTGATTTTCGGGTGCCTCGGGGTCGATCAGGCTATACATTTTATAGGCTTCAATAAGCCTTTCTAGGAAAGCTCCTGGAGACTCATTCTTACCTTAAGTCACCATACTAATTCATGTTTAGTCTGAGTGCAGCTTTTACTTCTGGAAATTCTTAAACATTTCACCTCCAGGACTTCAACACATTCAAGACCTGTATCTGTTCTGAAAGTCTCCCATATGAATTTCCTTTAAGACGGAATTCATCTTACAAGAGAATTTAAACAATTACAAATGACAAAAACTCAGAATAGATATGGTTAAGCATCAAATGATGACCCTTATCAAAACATTGAAACTTTAGGAAATGTATAGAACCTCTGGAGTAGTTACAGCACTTACCCAAAATGCAACCCAAGGTTTATCATTGATTTAGCAGTACTTCATGAGTAACTTAGTATATCAAGGAAAAGCCTTATGAGTCAAAGAGATCTCATTTACAATTCTGGGTGGGCAAAGAGAAAACCATTTACATTTTCTTAGAAACATCTCAATCTCTAGTGAAGACTAAATATTAACCAACAGATTTCAAATGCACAAACCCTGTTCTTGCAACCAGCACCCTATCACTTCATCCTATTTGTCATCCAAGCAAAACTTCAAAGCTTCAGGTTACCAAAGACTCCGAAAGCTACTTTAACAATTACCCATTAAAACCCTGAGATAGACAACCATCAGCCAGGCATCCCTCCACCAACAGACCTCATGTTCCACCTGGGCCCATTCCACTTCAGATGCCATGCTTTCCCCGCCAGCAAGGGGGAGGGGCTAGGCAGTCTACATCGGGCCAGAGAAGGCAAGAAATTCCCCAAAACAAAGGGAGTTTCGGCAGCTGCTTGGGAATATTCCTTAAAGTCTCTGTCTCGAGTTCGGTTCATCCCGCAGCGCCAGTTCTGCTTACCAAAAGTGGCCCACTAGGCACTCATATTCCACGCCCAGCTCCAATGAGCATCAGCATTGGGCACCTTAACCCAGCATTAGACTAATCCTAGTTGGCTCCAGTTATAGCCCTTAACACACAAAATGAGTGAGGGAGAAGCCCCACATCTATTATGAGGAATGGAGAGACGAAAGTCAGAGTCCCCTTACTCTCTGCTTGCCCCATTCCTTCAATCATAACAAACAACACAACAGACAACAAAAAGACAACACAAAGACAACCGCAGACCCAGCTGTCCTGCCACCGGTGGGGATTTTCTCGGTCCCCAGAGACCGCCTAGGGGGACGCGAGCCCCCTGACCACCTAGGGGGACTCGAACCCCCAGGCAATCTACCTAGGGGGACTCAAACCCCCTGGCAATCTACCAGTGGAGGGAAGGGGTATCCCCACATCCACTCCAGCCCTGGGGAGCATGGCTGCATCCATCTTCTCTCTGGTGGGCCATACCCTGGAGCTCTAACCAGAGAGACAGATAGGATCCCATGATCTTACCTCCAGAGGCTTTTTGCAGAAATTCCAATGCTGGCTCAGTTCTCATCGTTTGATTCCAGACGAGCCCCCAGTGTTAGGGTCTGTGATCAAAGGAACGAGACTGATGCAAAGCGAAAGTCAAGCAAAGCTTTATTTCACGCCAAGCATCAAAAATCAAACCAACTGGTAGGGGCCGTGTCTTATGAAGAGACGATTATGACGACCCCAAGAAGGCCGCTCTGGACGAGGCTGCTCCCCGGACAGGCCGCTCCCCGGACAGGCCGCTCCCCGGACGAGGCTGCTCCCAATGACGAAGAGGTGATGACGACGAGGACGACAACCCTGATGACGCAGAGGTGACAACGATGAAGACGACAGCCCCGACGACACAAACTCTGCTCCTCATGATGCTGCTCCCAACGAGGCCACTCCCAGGATGAATTCGCTCCAGATGAGGCCACTGCTGACAAGGCTGCTCCCCAGACAGGGCCACTCCTTGGAAAGAGGCTGCTCCGGTGAGGCCGCTCCCTGGATGTGGCCGCTTCCAAGAAGAGGCCACTCCGGTCGAGGCCGCTCCCAGGACGAGGCTGCTGTCGACAAGGCTGCTGCTGAAGAGGCCGTTCCTCGGACAGGGCCGCTCCCCGGAATGAGGCTGCTCTGGCGAGGCCACTCACGGCAGCACCACAGCTCAGGGCGGTGTTGTGGCTCGGGGTGGCGAGGCCGCTAGGCAGCGGGGCTGCTGGCAGTGAGGCTGCTGGCGGCGAGGCCATTCGCCGCAGCGCCGCTGCCTACGACTACGATGACCAGGACAACCAGGACGCTCCCGACGACCATGACGACCACGACGCTCTGACTCTCCCAAAGACTACCCAAACAGCTATCCCAATGGCTATTCTAACGGCTATCCTAATGGATATTCTAACTCCTCCTACTATTCCTACTACTCCCCAGCCTCACAGACTAACCTTTATATAGGTGGTTGAGCCTGGCCCACACACAGGTAGCCAGTGGGATTTCAACTCATCACAGTAAATATATGCGTGCCCCACTGACTGGATGTCTCCATCTGGCCTGGCCCACCCCTATATCTGGGGTTTGCAACTAATTTCCTCTGGCTAACCAGGCCCTTACACTTACCCATTTCAGTTCCATGATTTCAACATATCAAAGACCTGTATTTGTCCTGAAAGTCTTTCCATATGAATTTCCTTTAAGGCGGAAGTCATTTTATGAGAGAATCCTTAGAAGGCAAATTTACAAATCAGTTAAGCACAAAACATGTTCACCAACAGATTTCAAAAGCACAAACCCAGTTCCAGCAACCAACGCTGTAGCATTTTATCCCATTTGGTTAAGACCTAGATGTCCAACAAATTTAATTCCATTTGTCATTCAAGCAACCCTTCACAGTTTCAGGTTACCAAAGACTTTGAGAGCTACTTTAACAATTACCCATTAAAACCCTGAGACAGACAATTAACCATTAGTTTAGTCATCTCTTTGTTAACAGATTTCACATTCCCCCTGGGCCCACTCCACTTTAGACACCATGTCTTCCCGCCAGCAAGGGGAAGGGGCTAGGCAGTCCATATCGGGTCAGAGAAGTCAGGAATTCCCCGAAACAAAGGGAGTTTCGGCAGCTGCTTGGGAACATTCCTTGAACTCTGTCTCGAGTTAGATTAACCCCAGCTGGCTCCAGTCATAGCCTTTAACACATGAAATGAGTGAGGGAGAAGCCCCACATCTATTATGAGGAACGGAGAGACAAAAGTCAGAGTCTCCTTACTCTCTGCTTGCCCCATTCCTTCAATCACAGCAAACAACACAACAGACAAAAAAAAAAAATACAAAGACAACCACAGGTCCAGCGGTCCTGGCACTGGTGGGGATTTTCTAGGGGGACTCGAACCCCCTGGCTGCCTTGGTGGACCACGAACCCCCTGGTGACCGCTTAGGGGGACTCTAACCCCCCGAAACAGTGGGGGACTTGAATCCCCTGGTGACCACTCAGGGGGACTCTAACCCCTCGAAATGGTGGGGGACTCAAACCCCCTGAGACTGCCTAGGGGGGCTTGAACCCCCTATGACTGCCTAGGGGGACTCAAACCCCCTGGAAGGCCCCTAACCACCCAGGGGACTCAAACCCCCTGGCAATCCCCTGACTGCCCAGGAGGACTTGAACCCCCTGGCGATCCCCCAGTGGAGGGAAGGGGCATACCCGCACCCACTCCAGCCCTGGGGAGCATGGCTGCATCCACCTTCTCCCCAATGGGCCATACCCTGGAACTCTGCAACCAGACAGACAGGATCCCGTGATCTTACCTCCAGAGGCTTTTCCCAGAAATTCTGATGCTGGCTCAGTTTTCATAGTTTAATCCCAGATGAGCCCCCAATGTTAGGCTCCGTGATCAAAGGAGCGAGACTGAACAAAGTGAAGGTCAAGCAAAGCTTTATTTTGCGCCAAGCATGGAGAATCAAACTGACCGGTCAGGGCCGTCTCTTGCAAAGAGGCGACCCCTCCCTGCCTCACAGACTAACTTTTTTTAGAGTAAAGGCCATGTGGCTAAGACTGGCTACACACAGGTGGCCAATGAGATTACAATACACAGAGAAAACTGCACAGTCATTTTAGGTCACACACGGGCCGCCAATTGAATTACAATTCCCCTAGTAGATATATGCATGCCCCACTGATTGGACGTCTCTACCTGGCCTGACCCGCCCTTGTATCTGGGCTTTGCTACCTGGGACTGGTAGCTAGGGAGACAGTATGCATGCCCCACTAATTGGCTGTCTCTACCTGGCCTGAACCGCCCTGGTGTCTAGGCTTTGCAAGTAAGTTCTTCTGGGAGGGGCAGGGTCAATCTAAGTTTACTGCATAAACAACAAAATGGCTCCCTCTGATTAAGTAGGCCCTTACAAAAGGACTGAGAAACATACCTGGGAGGTTTCACTATTTCACTTTGTTTTGTACTTCCTTAGATTTGTAAATTTTGAATAATCATTAATTTTCTAAGTCCCTGTAGCTGAAGTTAGTGAAGATGAATTGAAATAAAACAAGATGATTTCAAACTGCACATGGATAAAGAAGCATAAAAGAAATTTGAGTTTCTTTTGTACTAGGGTGATGCAAGGCAAGAACATACTATGTGGGGAGACTGGAGCTGCAGACAGAGGACAAAAGTTCCTGGGAAATAACCAAAATTCTAAGGACAACTCCAGAGTTTTAAAAGCTATGAAACTGATGGAGTGCAACTGTAGATCCTAAGGGGAACAGGAATTCCCTGAGGTCCATGCAGAATGAAAGGTAAATTGACAAATCTGTCTCAAGCACGGTGAGCGGGTAGGAGTGTCAGGCCTGGGAGGGTGGAGGGATGAGGGAACTACAGGGCTGGTGGTGGAGAGGGGCTATGGTCCAGCTACTTGGATCCCTTACCTGCCCTCAAGGGCCCTTTGTGACCAGACCACAGCTCTGTGATGTGGGCATGGGGCTTGTCTCTGCACCTCCACACCCAGGGCTCAGTTGCCTGAGGGCAGCAATACAATCAGATACTAATGCTTTTCAGAAGGAAGAAATGGATAATTATCTCTTTCCTCAGAAATTATTTACAGATGGTTGGCTGAGCCCCAGTCCCACTTCCTGGGCAATTAATGCCATCCTTGCCTTCATATGTGGACTGGGGCACTTCTTCCTATTACTTTCCTATTTGCAGCCTGATCTGTCCTCACCACCACACAAGAAATACAGGAAGAGCAGGAAGGTAAGGAATCCTTAGCCCAGACCCAGCAGAGTGTGATTCTATCTTCTTTTCTATTATTTTTTCCACTTTTCCGAGTCAATGGAGAGACTCCTGAGATAGGAGAGAATAGGATGTGTATTCTCAGGAGAGAATAGAGCCCCATCTATCCAGGATAAGCCAGACCAGGCAGGGGTTAGAGGGACATGAGGATTTCTCCCCGAAGGTCTTGGGCCAGAGCCCAGGTGTGGTGGAGGGGTCCAGGATGGTGTCCCAAACACAGTGACTGGTGGCTGAGGACCAGAGGTTAAGGGCTTTCTCTCTAGTGGAGGTCAGGTTCCTGAGCACTGGATCACCTGCTGTTAGGGTGGGGGGCCCAGCCTTCCCGTGTTCTCTTATCTCAGTACCAAGGGGAGCCATGGAGAGGGAGCAAGAAAAGGAAGAAAAACCAGACTCTGGAAGGTGAGCATCCACCACTCACCCTGGCGTGCCCGTTACACTGAACCTCCGCTCTGAGGGCCCAGCCCCACTGTCTCCAGGAAACCAGGACCTGAGCCCATCCCTCAGGAAACAGAGCACTGGGTGGGAGGTGGGGGCTCCTGGGAGGAAGAGGGGAACCTGGAGGCTTCCAGATTCTGGGCCAGAATGAAGCCCTGAGGGGCTGGAAATGGGTATCACTCAGCAGGGGCCCCAGGGCCTGGACTGGGGGCGGAACCTCTCGCTCCCACTGTGGACAAGCTGTTCAACTCTGCTCAGATTCCTATTTGAGGCCATGCCATCCTTCCTCCCCCAGCAAGGTCATTAACGAGGAAGCACTTTGGAAAAGACAAAGCGATCCCCATCATGAACCCTGTAATCACTGTGCAGGCATGTGGCCTTGGACAGTGCAGTCTGGGGCTCCCGAGTCCAATCCCCTAAAGGTCTCTCCTAAGGAGACATTGTACCCATCCCCCTGTAAGACCCCTGGGCCCTGCCTTCTGCTGTCACCCATCTCCTGTTTCCAGTTTTCAGAGAGTTCCTGCAAAATCTGGTAGAGGATCAGGAGCTGTTCTCCCTTCTGCAAAGGTAAAGAATCTGCCCCCTTCTCCCCTGGGTGGACCTCCCCGGGTCTATGGTGTGAGCCCCGGGCTGCAGGGAACAGCCGCTGGGGCTGTTTAGGGGGTGCTGGGAGGAACCATGGGGAGAGACTGTGACCAAAGCCCCTGGCTGAGGGACAGCAGGAGCATTGTAACGTGGGTGTGGGGCATGGAGGGCCATGGGGACCTCTCCCGGCCACAGCTGCTGCAGTGGCAGCTCATGCCTCCTGTTGCCCGCAGCCACCTGGTGATTTGAAAAAGCTCTGTGTATAGCACTGTGAGCAGGTAGGAGTGTCAGGCCTGGGAGGGTGGAGGGATGACGGAGCTACAGGGCTGATGGTGGAGAGGGGATGTGGTCCAGCTACTTGTGTCCCTTACCTGCCCTCAAGGGCCCTTTGTGACCAGACCGCAGCTCTGTGATGTGGGCATGGGGCTTGTCTCTGCACCTCCACACCCAGGGCTCAGTTGCCTGAGGGCAGCAATACAATCAGTTACTAATGCTTTTCAGAGGGAAGAAATGGAGAATTATCTCTTTCCTCAGAAATTATTTACAGATGGTTGGCTGAGCCCCAGTCCCACTTCCTGGGCAATTAATGCCATCCTTGCCTTCATATGTGGACTGGGGCACTTCTTCCTATTATTTTCCTATTTGCAGCCTGATGCGTCCTTACCACCATGCAAGAAATACAGGAAGAGCAGGAAAGTAAGGAACGCTTGGCCCAGACCCAGCAGAGTGTGATTCTATCTTCTTTTCTATTATTCTTTCCACTTTTCCGAGCCAATGGAGAGACTCCTGAGATGGGAGAGAATAGGACATGTATTCTTAGGAGAGAGTAGACCACCATCTATCCAGGATAAGCCAGACCAGGCAGGGGTTAGAGGGACATGAGGATTTCTCCCCGAAGGTCTTGGGCCAGAGTCCAGGTGTGGTGGAGGGGTCCAAGATGGTGTCCCAAACACAGTGACTGGTGGCCGAGGACCAGAGGTTAAGGGCTTTCTCTCTAGTGGAGGTCAGGTTCCTGAGCACTGGGTCACCTGCTGTTGGGGTGGGGGCCCAGCCTTCCCGTGTTCTCTTATCTCAGTACCAAGGGGAGCCATGGAGGAGCAAGAGAAGCAAGAAAAACCAGACTCTGAAAGGTAAGCATCAGCCACTCACCCCTGCATGCCCCAGTTACACTGAACCCCTGCTCTGAGGGCCCAGCTCCACTGTCTCCAGGACAACAGGACCTGAGACCATCCCTCAGGAAACAGAGCACTGGGTGGGGGGTTGGGGGCTCCTGGGAGGGAGAGTGGAACCTGGAGGCTTCCCAGATTCTGGGCCAGAACAACGCCCTGAGGGTCTGGAAATGGGTGTTGCTGGGCAGTGGTCCCAGGGCCTGGGCTGGGAGTGGGACCTCCCGCTCCCACAGTGGATAAGCTGTTCAACTCTGTTCAGATTCCTCTGTGAGGCCACGCAGTCCTTCCTTGCCCAGCAAGGTCATGAATGAGGAAGCACTTTGGAAAAGACAAAGAGATCCCCATCATGAATCCTGCAATCACTGTGTGGGCATGTGGCCTTGGACAATGCTGTTTGGGCTCCTGAGTCCAATCCCTTAAAGGGACATTGTACCCAGCCTCCTGTAAGACCCCTGGGTCCCGCCTTCTGCTGCGACCCCGTCTCCTGTTTCCAGTTTTCAGAGAGTTCCTGCAAGATCTGGTAGAGGATCAGGAGCTGTTCTCCCTTCTGCAAAGGTAAAGAATCTGCTCCCTTCTCCCCTGGGTGGGCCTCCCTGAGTCTATGGTGTGACCCCCAAGCTGCAGGGAATGGCTTCTGGGGCTGTTCGGGGGGCTGGGAGGAGCCATGGGGACAGACTGTGACCAAAGCCCCTGGCTGAGGGACAGCAGGAGCATTGTGAAGTGGGTGTGGGGCATGGAGGACTATGGGGACTGCTCCCAGCCCTGGCTGCTGCTGAAGCAGCAGCTCAGGCTTCCTGTCTCCTGCAGCCACCTGGCGAGGCTCTCTGACCAGGGGGGCTTTCACCAGTTCTTACGGCAAGCAGCCCCTGGACAGGTGCACTGAAGACTGCCAGTTGGAGCCCATCAGCCATGCAGGGAGCCTGTGGAAGATGCTGCTCCCACTGTGGCCCCTTCAACCTGCCCGTGCTCCACCGACGGGGCCCCCTCGGCCTCCCGCCTCCACCCTGTCATCAGGACCAATGACCTCCTCAATTTCTGTTGGTTCACGCTCCTCCCTGTGTACTTCCTGACTAGCAGAGCCTTTCTCCACCCGGATGGCTTTTCACACCAGCCACTTACTCTTTCCTCATCCCCGCCATGTCTCCGTCCTTCAGAGGCCTCCCCTCGGCCTCTGACAGGCTCCTTGGCCCCAGAGCGGCTGGATTCTCCTTTGACTCTCCCTCAGTGGGACTCAAGGGCACCCCCACCTTGCCCTATCCCACAGAGCTTAGCTCCACACACGCCTTGGTCAGCTGACAGGACAGCTTCTCCTGTCCCAGCCATGTCGGGCCTGGGTCGCTCATGCTGCCCCATTTCGGCCCTGTCCGGGTGACAGGCAGCTGCCAAAGCCTGGAACCTGTTCACCTCAACACGCTTGGAGTCCCATCAAGCGCCTCTGTCCCATGGCCCACCAGAGACCTTGTTCTGGGGAGACCCCCACACACAGACAGGGAGAGACTAGGTCCCTCCCTCATCAAGCCAGATGTCCAGAAGCTTCTGGAGATACTCATTGCCAAGAGAACAGAACTGAAGTTTTGGAAGGAGAAGAAAAAGAAGGAAAGGTCAAACTACCAGCTGACCTCTTTCAGGAGAATGTTCAAGTCCCCAGGTGACGGGCAGGACACCATGGGTTGCCCATCCTTCTGGAGCATGAGGGGCAAAGCAAAACAGCTGCTCAGTCTTGAGGAGCCCCCACATCCCAAGATTCCAGGGGACAATTTGGAGCAGAAATGCAGCCAGCTCTTCTGGGGTCTCCCCTTTCTGCACAGCGAGTCCCTGGTGGCCACTGTCAGGGTGACCGATTCCCCACTGGAGTTCCCGTCCATCATATTCAATGAGCTCTCTCATGCCTTGCTGCTCCACATTCAGGCCAATGTGGCTCCCTGCCTCTCACTGACTCAGGACTTAAATGACACTTTGGCCCCTCCCCAAACCTTGACTCTGAGTTTGTCCCCACCCAAGCCCCTGCCTCTGGCTAGGCCCCAGCCCCTGCCCCTCCCTCTGACTCAGCCCCAGCCAGTCCCTCTGGACCAGGCCCAGCCCTCCCCCATCAGCCCCCGCCACTCCCCCTGAAGCAGGCCCAGCTCTGGCCTCTAGCTGGGCCCCAGACCCCATTCCACCTTGCACTCTCTGTCCCAGTGGGACAGCCTTCTCTGCCACTGGAGATGTGAGGTGTCTTGCCCTGTAGCCCAGAAGACACAGTCTTACATGTCAACTGCCATTCAAACCCTGGAATGTCACTTTCTGAAGAAGCAACTAGAAAGCAGCAAGGTACCTGTAGTGGTGAAAAAATCTCAGAAAGTCTTTAGCCCAGGTCCTCCAGACCTTCCCCAGGGTGGCCACACCCCTGAAGGCCAGGGGTCCATCTCTTTCCTTCCTGGGGACTTGATGGACGATGGACTCTGCACTCTGGGAGCAACTGGAGTGGCACCTTTGGAAGAGGTTCATGAAGCAAGAAAGGGGCCTGCCCCACAGGATCCAGCTATCCCTGAAGACACAGCCTTACCACAAGTTCCAGAAGGTGCCCCAGGCGCACGGCTGGCACAGTCCCACGTCCAAGTCTGAGTCTACGGATGGAAGCTGCCACGCCACACAGAAGCCTGGGTCCAAGTAGCCAGGAAGGACCATGCCAGGAAAAAGTGTGGTCAAGGATTCAAGGTCCAGTGCAGGGAGGATCCGGAAACATCTACACAGCGGTGCAATGAGCTCTCCAGGGAAGGCTCCAGGAATAAATCCTGAGGAGTCAGACACAGACCTGAAGCCCTCCACAAGCAGCGCAGATGAGAAGTGACCAGAGAAGGATCTGAGAGCCCATTTCAGGAAGTTGGGGCAGTTCAGAGAGGGTTGGATCCCTTTGGATGTTCATCCTTCCCGGCTTGCTGCCCACCATGCCTTGGACCTTCCCAGAAAGCCAAGCTCTCATGGGAAACCTGGAAAGCCAGCACTTTCCAAGGGTTGGGAACCCTGCATGACCACCTCCCATGATATTTCCATCCTCAGTCCATACACTCAGTGGTTGCTAGAAGCACATATCATAAGGCTTGGGGTGAAGCACCGGTGGGGCCTCCCCCTCAAGGTTCTCAAGCCTATAAACCTCTTTAAGTTGGAGAAGGGCTTCCTCCTCTCCTGGTCCTCCCCTCCCCGCTCAGCCACCTGCGTATCCAAGGCCAGCTCAGGGCCCAAGTTTGTGGGAAATCATCCTCAGCCCTATCAAGGAGACGTGATGAAAGAGTCTTATCCCACCTGGTGGGGGTCCCTTCGGTGCTCCCCAGTCTACGTGTGAGGAAATCCATCAGGCTCTGGCAGGGACCTGACCTAGTGGTGGCCCTCCGGCTGGACAGGGGGCCAGGCCACCTTCTCGGACGTTCACATACAGCTTTGTGGGCAGAATCTGGCACAGTAAGACTGCCTCGAGGACTCTTATGAACAGCATCTTGGATTCAAGTCCAAGTCCAGCAACAGCCATGAAGGAGCCAAGGAGGGTGAATAGGGGTCGGGTCTCATGGGACATGACAGTGCTAGAGCTCACCTTAGCGTCCCAGGATTGAGGCTGGGGAGGTCGAGGAGGCCCCTGCCTGGGGAGTCACCTTAGAAACCCATGTGCTGGCCAACAACCAAGGCCTCCATGGCGAGCTGAGAAGATCTGGGTCTTCAGGGAAAAGCGACAACCCCCTGCAACCTACAAAGTTGGTCACCCGAGACCCAGAAGAGCTACGCTTTGAGGCACAATGCAGGGGATCAGAGCCCCAGAGGTTGATGGGGTCAGAGAATCGGCCTTCTGACGCCACCCCCATCGTGCTCCTTCAAGACTGTGAAACTGGGGTCCTCCTTCAAGACTGTGCCACTGAGAGTCTTCTTCAAGACTGTTAGTCCAACGTGTTCCTCGCTGCTGATGTCTTGGCTTCTCAGGGATCTCTGTCTGGCTTCCAGAGCAGGTCCAGTGAAGACACATCTACTTCCCAGGTGTTGCATGGCCAAAGATCCCATGGCCAGAGCCCCACAGGCAGCCAGGACCCCTGGGACTGCGGCACCAATGTAAGAGCCTGAGCAGGTCATGTGTCCCCCGCCCCCCCCGGGGAGAGAGAGAGCTCCAGGAGTTCCCCCTCGAGAGAGCCTGCCAAAGAGTTGTCAGAACGGAAGGTCCTCCAGATCAGTGAGGTGAGATGTCCCATCCAGAGCAAGGAGTCAGCAGAGGCCTCAGGAAGGAAGGTCTGTGAGATCTTGCTGAATACTACTTCATGAAAAGGACAAAACACTTGCTACAGTGGTTCTTTCCCAGTAGAGGCAAAAGACTGGAAGATTCCCTTCAAAAGGGTAAACCTTCATCATCCCAGGGCTGGGGACAAGTCATGGGCAGGTCGGCCATGGACAGCGCTTCTACTGAGGCTCAGGTGGTCGTGACTGCTGTGGGGTGGATCCTAGATGAGAAAATGGTGCCTCACCAGGGGCTCAGGGCCCCGGTGCTCAGCTGGTGCAAAAACGATCTCCAGGCTTTGGCAGACTCCAGTGTCTGCTACCACAGGGTCCTCTCCTACCAAGAGAAGAGGAGAGTGATGAGGGAGACAGCCAGCCCACAGGGCACCCCCAGGGGTCACAGCTATTCCAACAAGACAGTGGATCGGGTGGCCCTTCCCCACTAGTGTGCCGGGGTGCCCAGGCAGACCCTGCCAGTATGGGTCCCTGGTGCTGGGCCCTTCACGCCGCACCCGGCAGCCCCACTGCCCCAGGCACTGCCTCCTTCAAAGATACATCTCACCTGGCCAGCCACTGTGTGCTTCTCACGCCTTTCCTGGGAGGACAACTTTCCCCCAAGGCAAAATGCAAATGGTGCAGAGAAAAACTTTTTTTTTTTCCTCACATTAGCACATCCTCTATGAGCTAATGGCTTCTCTGTGCCACAATTATTTTGCTTCCTCAAAATATATGTTTTTTTTCCCCCTCATGAGTGGTGCTGGCCTCTGTGTGTGCCCTGCTGCAGTGGGAGGGAAGGAACAGGGTCCGCTCTCCCCGAGGGCCTGCTTTGGCTTCCAGAACAAATGGGGCCTTGGAGGATGGGTGACCTAGGGGTCCACCCCCACCCCCTTCCTCGCTCTCCTTCAGTTTCCACGAGAAGGTGAACAAAACCCAGACCAGGACCTCGCTCTGCCCATCCTCTCCTTCTTTCCCTGCATCTGGAACTTGTGTGGCTGTAGGGAGGGTCTGCCGAGGCAGAAATCATGCTCAGTCTCCAGGAAGATGGAGACCTAGGTCAGAGTGGGGTGCACAGTTGGGAGGCACAAAGGTGGCCCTGAGGGCAGAGGTGAGAAATCCTGACCCCCCCCCCCCCGTCTCCTGGGGGGAGTAGAGGACAGCTACCCCAGGAGCCTTCTCTCCCCAGGGAATCCCATCTTAGCTCCATGCAGCCCCTCTTCTCACACTCGGAGCAGCAAGGGACGAACTCCCACCCGGCTCTGAGGGTGTGTGTGGGGTGCCACAGAGACCCCCAGGGGCCAGCCTGCCCAGCCCCAGGGCACTAAAGGGGCCTGCTCACCAGCACCCCCTTCCCCTTCTGGGGGATGGAGGGTGTGTGGCTGTGGGTGGGGGGACCCTGTGCTTAGGGTGGGAGTCCAGGAAGGAGGTCAAGTGACAGGGTGTGCCCATGACTGGTGTGATGACTGAGGACCCTTGGTGTCCCACTGCCACCCAAGGGCCCAGAAGGGAGAAGTTAGAGGCTCTAGGGCTGTCCCCGCAGGGTCTTGGCCCCACTCCAGCTGCCAAGCACAAGGGTGGGGGGGCGGGGGGAGTGGGGTGGGGGTTGTACAGAAGCCACCTGAGCTCCCACACGATGGCCAGGTGCCCAGAGGCAGCAAGGCCTTCAGGCAGAGAAGTTAACTTCTACACAATTTGATAAACTTGTAGGACTGCAGGCCTGGGACGGACTTGTGGTCTGTGCCCTTTACATAAACAGGTGGCCAGGGATGGCTCCCCGGGGACTGGTGGGGACTCAGAGGCCAAGGGACTGGCCTGGCTCCTGGTCTTGGTTACCCCAGAGTCCAGAGGGGCAGGAGAACCTCAGATGGGGCCTGTCCCACTCTTGGCTGGAAGGGACATGTCCAGAAAGGAGGGTGGAGTCTAGGAGGGCCGTCCTCCCCCCCGCGTGCCCTGCTCCCAGCCCAACATTGTCCTCTGTGGCCCCCCATACATTGCTCTGATGGAGACCTACAGAGAGACCCCACACAGCAACCTTTGACAGAGCACGTGCAGAGACATCTGACAGAGACCCACACAGAGATGGTGCACAGAGACCTCTGACAGAGATGCACACAGAGACCCCACACAGAGACCTCTGACACAGACCCACACAGAGACCCCTCAGCACGACCCTACACAGAGATCTCCACCAGAGACTCACAGGGTCAGGGGCTAAGTTTCTGTTTATCATGTTACCATTACTTATTATCATCCACTTTGTAGACAGCAAGGCTTTCTCAGAAACACTTGGAGACCAAGCCCATCCTGTACTGAGAGATGCCCGGCAGCTGTTGCTGTTGGGCTGTGACGAACACCATGACAGGGGCCATGAACACCCCGGTGCGAAAGGGGGAGTGGGGAGGGCGCCCTGAGGGCAGGCATCCCGCACTGCTGATTCTTATGAGGAGAAGTCTGTGTGCACACCAGAAGTTTGTGTGCACACCACTACGGACCACGCTTCCCCCTCTGATGGAGGAGCTTTGCTATGCATCCTCGCAATCCATTTCCGATGGTGTTTGGGCACTTATGTAACTGAAGACCATCGGTTTCTAAAATTTCATGAAATTTACGTTAACTAAAAATTGTGTTTCTTAGACTCTATCTATGGGGGGGAGGGGCAGAGGGGGAGGAGCAAAGGAGGAAGGGAAAAGGACAAGCAGACTCCCCACTGAGTGGTGAGCCTAGGCCACTGGATCTCAGGACCTGAGATCATGACCTGAGTTGAAACCGAGAGGAGGTGCCTTAATTGACTGAGCCAGCCTGGTGCCCCTGACATTTTTGAACTAACTTTCGAAGTACGCAAGAGAGGAGAAAATATGTTACTGAAGTACTCACAAAATGGTAATGATGGTGATGTTCTGTGCTTGTGGAGGGTTTCCTCTGCATGAAGCCCTGAGTTAGGACCTTGGCTTAGAGCACCTTGCTCACAACCCTAACCCCCTCTCCTAACCTCTCCCCTAATCCCTCCTCTAACCACGCCCAATAACTGCTCCCCTAACCCCTCCTCTAACCCCTTCTCTAACCACTCCCCTAACTGCTCCCCTAACAGCTCCCATGTTCACAGGAATCAATCCATGTAAATGATGAAGAGCAGGAAAGTTTGTTGCTGTTGTCTGCTTTGTAAAGCAAGGTTGCTTTTTGCCACTTCTCTTCTGGATTATTTCACAGACATTAGACAAAGCTTTAGAAGAAAGTTCTCCTTCATCTAGGAGATTGAATCCTCCCACATTTTATCACAAATCTTTCCTACAAACATTTCAGAAATGCCAATGTAATACATAATATTTTCTACAAATGAATAAAAGCAAAGATTTATCTCACTCATGTAAGTTAAAAAAAAATGCAAGATAGTAAATTAGTGATTGAAGCCTCACACCTGAGGCTTAAGCAGACGAGCAGAGACCTGCAGATCAACTATAGAGAAGGACGATACACATGAGTGACAACGATTTTGCAATCATAGGGCAAACTATGATGTGGGGTTTGAAAAATCCTAGAAATGGTCACTGTCTTTCAAGACATCTCTCCTATTCCTTCCCATAGAGTCCGAGGGGCCGATGAGGCCTCAAACTTTTGATTTACCATGAGTCATAAAAGCTTTTCAATCTGAAGTTCCTTTCTGAAATGGAACTACCCTTTTGTGGCATTCTTTTAAGTCACTTTCTCTCCTTCATTTGTTCATCCAAATGTATTTGTTGAACAGCCAGGGTTGGCATGGAGCCTGGAAGAGGACCCCCCAATCAGCTCTATGCTGGCTTGAACCAGACAGACAGGCATCTGAAGAAAAGGGGCTCATCTGTGCTGAGATCTGTTTCCAGGACACTAAACGTGATTTTTTTTATAAGCAGGATCTCAATAAATCCATACCATGACCCTGTGTATTAAAGTTAATCAGGCTGTTTTTTATGGAAAGAAAGAAAAACAGAGGTTGAGGTCGGGAAAGTTGTTTGGCCAAGGGGTCATCTCCTGAGAGGCCTGCCCCTGAGACTGAGCGTGGGAGGTTTCTGGAATAATGTCCCCCACACTAGGGCACATGCTGGGAGGAATCCATTTACTGATGGGAGGTTTTATCTACACAAACTCCTCGGTTTTCCTACCAATAGGACTGCTGAGTGATGGAAACACTAAGTAGGAATTCTCAGGGGAAACGCCAAGAAAGAAACATTGAGACTAGGGTGCTGAGTGACTGTCTGTCTTTAGTTAATCCTTCATCTGTCTCATGCCTTCAACTACCCTGTCAGCACTCGGAGGGTTCAGCCAGATGGGCTCAAACCCTACAAACTCTGACTAAAAGAAAGACCCCATGACAAGATTTCACCAATGCCCAGGAGTTTAAAGGACAGCAGAGAGAGCCAAGATTCCCCATCAGAAGAAGCCAGGGACATCTGGAGGAGAAAGGTACAGCTTAGCCCTCACAGGCTTGCTTTGCATGGAAAGAAAGGCAGAAAATTCTGGCACTCTTTCCTGTAAGCATGGAAAGACCATCCTTCCTTCATTCAAAACTTGCCACCCAAAAAACAAACAAAGAAAACATGAGGAAAGGCTGAGCCAGGGGAAGTGGTTTCTACCCCACTATTCCTAAGTTAGTATTATGGTCTTACAATACCTCACTTTTATTGTTTAACTGTCTCTGCTCTGAGTACACTTCAGAGAAAATTCTTAAATGAGCATTCAAGTGAAGCCATAAAAATGTTCTGTACTGTGATCAAGTGTGCATTTTAGCGATTTATAATTCCGCTTCTAATGTAGGAAATGCTCCATGCCTCCCAAGCTAAGCTTGTTAGGGGTCAGACAGATTCATGAATGTGTGCAGTCTATTATATTTCCATCCCAGGCTATTTTTCTTCTCAATGTTTACAGCTGCTTTAGCAGTGATTTAGAAAAAATACTTTTACTACTTTTTTTCATTCTACAAACCCACTTCAAATATTATGGAAATATTAAAAGATAGAATTTTCCTGTTCTGTTCTCGTGCCTCGAAGGGTTTTAGTTTGTGTTTTTGAGAACGCTGTGTATTGAAAGTGACCTAAGTGTGCTGGGTGTCCTGATACAAGGGTGGTGTTTTCCATTCAATGCCTGTTACTCGAAGGTTCACTTCAGCCCAGAGGAATCACTGACATGTTCTGCTGCTTCTGTGCGGGCTCTGCCTATCCCATCACTGGGCTTACCTGCCCCGCTCTGTGCAGCCAACAGCTTATGGGACTACTGGGGGTCTGTGTCCTGGGATCCTGGCTTCTCAGCTGGACCCACTGGGAGAGCCCTGGAGACCACATGATCTGCCCACAGAGTCCTACCACAGACCAGGGTAGTAACAGGGAAGATCAAGGGCAGTGAGAATGCTTAGCACTGCTTCCCCTGGGCTCCCTGCCCCCTTCGCTGGGAGCAGCACCACACCTCAGCTCCTGGCTACCCACTCCCAGGACGCAGTGGTGGCTGCTACAAACTAGGGTTACAAGAGCCTTCTGCCCACATGTGACATACATGTAATCTTAGTGAGGCAGTGACAGACCAGGGAAGAAAACAGTATCTGTTAAGTAGCTCTAATGCAGAGTTCCTGACTGTCCTGCAGCGTCCGTGCATAAGTCTTTGACTCTTCATGGACTCCACTCTTTCCATGCAAAATTGAGGGGACAGTGACGCTCTGGCTAGCCCCCACCATGGAGGAGGGAAGGGGTGCTTGTGATTTATAGACTGAGAGAAAGCACAGGAATCCCATGGCTGACGATTTGTGGAACCAGGCCAGGTAGGAAGAAAGAAGTAAAAGAAGGAATGAAAACAGAAAGGCACAGTGTCCTTTTCTTTCAGACAGTAACAGATGCACCGAGGAGTCTGAAAGGTGGCCAGGAGCTGAGGTCCAGGACCCTGCGGACACCATGGACCCCTGAGCCTCATCAGAATGCACAAATCTCAGTTCTATGTCACCATTAATGAAGAGAAATGTTTCCCCTCTGTCAGTTTCAGCTGGTGAAAGACTGTTTATATATTTTGGAACTGTCCCTGGCAGTACCAGACTCTTGGTTCTCTTACCTGAGGAGGAAAATAAGGTTGAAAATGAGAATAAAGGGTGAAGACTGATCGTAAATTGTTAGCACTTCCTCTCTCCCTGATGACTCAACATCGCCAGGCAGAGGCTGTGAGCCCCCTCCTGGGCCCACCAAGGTGGTCAGGCTGGCTCTTGTCACAAGGTCCCCATCTTGCCCTCCACTGTCTGTGACTCAGGGACTCGAAACATAACAGTGAGATCCCCTCAAGGCTTTGTGGCCATCCCTACCCGGAATATAGGGACCTGCCCAGGGGTTCTCAGTGGTTCAGGTCTGCACCTGCTGGATACGGTCACCTCCTGCGCCCACCTGCTGTGCTGCCACCAGCAAGGAGTGCCGGTTGTGCCTCCCGCCCTAGCACCTGTGAGCATAACAAATCCAGTCATTTCTTAGCTTTCCTGTGTGTGACTTCCACAACCAATCTGGAATGTTCCTTAAAGACCCCACAAGGGGGACTAACCTCCCCCACTCACAACACAGTGGTATTGGCAGAAAACAGAATCTTCATTATAAATACATGTGGTCTGGGAAAGCTAAGTCACTTACTAAACCAGACTTCTATTAGCAATAATTGCGCTTCAGATAAACCTCACTGGCTACGATACTGCCACTGCGCAAAGCTACTAAACCAGACACCCTAGATGCCTGATGAACTCAGAGAGCCCTTTTCCTGCACAGTGGATCACAACAGGTTGGTTCCTCTCCACCCCAAATCCTTGCTTCTCTGCTCATGACTGACCCTGTTCTCATGACCATCAGCCGTGGCTTATGACTAGTCAATTCCGATTGTGTAAAATACACTAGAAGGAAGACCTTGCATGACAAATGATTGAGACAGAAGAAGTCATACTTCAGCCACAGTCTCTTAAAACACTACAAAACTTCTTAAAACATGAATCAGAAGATGTCAGGATATCTAGCACAGGAGGCTATGCAGCTCCGTCTGAGCGGGCCAGTCCCTCAGATCACTCACCATCTACGGGACTGAGTTTAAAAAGACAATGTGTGCTAAGCAAACGTAATTTAACTTATATAATTTTAGAATGCTTTACAAAAAGGACAATCACAGTTCTTGATATTATCTTTTTATGATTATGAAAAGAGTTAGTTTGAACTTTACTCAGTATTTATTCAAGTGTGATTTTTAAGCCTCACTTTACTAAATGAGATGAGCCATAAAGCTATGGGATATTGTAGCATGAGCAATTCAGAAGTCCTGAATGCAGCTGAAAGACTAACCCGTGCAGAGAGCATCTAAGGGCAGGGCACCCAGAACAGTGTGCTTGTGGATGTTGTCACCATAGGCTTATGTCATACACGACTTTTCAGTCTTACAATGAATGGGTTTTGTGGAATTCAAAATTATTCTGCAGAAGCTGTCATAGCTGCCCTTGCCCTTCGTCATCACTCTAGTGATGGGCACTAGGAATCCTGTAAAATATTTTACATCAGCCCTGCCCACCCACCAGTGACATAACTACCATATGCCCTATAAAGAGAGAATCATGTAAAAAGATTATTTCTATGATATGACAGCTGCTTTCACCTGAAAATGCAGTAAATACTTTCCTTACAAGATTACAATGAATGACGGGTGAGAAAACACACCGGACACTGAGTGCAAGGGGCCAGATGGGCTCTCAGGGCTGTGCAGGCTGGGACTGCAGGCCAGGAACAAGCACCACCACATCGGGAGCCCCAGAGCCCAGGGTCCGTGGCAAAATGAAGTAGGTGCATTCATTGGAAGTCAGGGAGTGCTCCCTGGAGGAGGAGGCAGTGGATGCTGGGTTTTCATAGCACGGAGTTCAGATGGAGGCCACCAGAGCAGGGACAACTGGGGCAGGGCACACCTGCAGGGAAGAAACCGAGCTGGAAGGAGGCTGTGGGGGGCTGGCAGGCTGCCCCCGGGACACTGGAGGACGTTTGGGACACAGGTTGGCCAGGGGACGAGCCTGCAAACCAGGTCAGGACACCGCACTGTGAGGGGTCCTGAGTGTCCAAGCCAGGAAGGGCGATGGGGTCCCCAGGCAAGGGGCACCCAGGGAGGCTTCAGGGTGCAGACCCGCACCTGCTCCAGTGGGACAACCCTGCAGTGCCTGGAGTGGGGAAGGGGAGTGGGGCTGCTGCGAACCTGGGCTGGGAATCTATCTTTACAGACTGTAACTGAAATGGAGCTAATTAGTGATCAGGACTGAGTAAAATGGAGTGAGACCAGTTCTTGGGAGGTTGCCAAGGTGGCTTGCCTCCTGGTGCCCAGCCTGGCTTTTGTTGTTGTTCGGTTTCCCTTCTTTTCCAACCAGCTGCCATGAAATCAGCATCCGGCAGAGTTCCAGTGACTAGCTGGGCATGGGTGGGGGCCACAGGAAGCAGGGTCCCCATCTTCTCATGTGGATGCGGCTCACCCAGGGCTCCCTGGGGGAGGGCCGGGACCCTGAGAGACTCGCGTTGATCCTGAGTCCTCAACCCTCTGCAGCCTGAGGTTGGAGAGAGGACTGTCCCTCCTTCGTCTGTAGGGGGTGCCCTGGAGAGGGCCCAGAGAGGGGGCCTGCGGACCTGCCCCTTCTTTGCTAGCAACCTCCCTGCTGCGCTTGTTGCGGTCCCTGAGCTGTGAGGATGTGCCCCACAAAAGTGGTCATTTAGTGAGTCCTGGAGATGGCACTGCTTCCCCCCTGGGTGACCGTCATATCCAGCTGGCCCTCAGAAAACATCTGATAGGAAACAGGAAGTGCAGATGCCTGAAAATGGGCTGGAGGAGGGAAGGGCAGAGGGGCTTTGCAGAGCCAGCAACAGAGGCACACAGGACATGGCCGGAGGTCGGCAGGGACAGGTGAGGAGCCTGTCTGAGTGCTGTGTCCCAGGTGGGGTTCCAGCTCTCCATCAGCGTCAAATGCTGCCCACAAACCTCCCCTGAGGAGGGAAGGCTGCTTTGGTCGCCGGCGTGTTATTACAGTAACTGTGGCCTGAGCACCAATGGGACGGTCCCTGGTACCCGGGAGCCTTGGCAGTGCCCTTTCATGCCATGAGGGTCCAGACATGTGGTGTTTCCAGCAGCATCTGGAGAGACGGATACCAGCCCTCAGTGCAGGAAGCACATCTGTATGCAATGAGGAGCCTCTCCACTCACACACAGTCACTCAGTTTAAAGGTTCTCTTAGGCATTACACATATCAGGCTGGCAGGGTAAAGACTTCTTCTTCCAGCACTGACTGGAACCCACTCATGCTGTGTTTTCATTTTAAAAATATGGAAACTGGGAGACAAAAATAACAGAACATGAACATTTATGCACCAGCACATTTTGAAATAGAGTGGATATTTTAAAAACTTACTTAAAAATTCAGGATAGTGATGTCAGCAAGATGATACACAAGAAAACTCCAGGCCTGTTCCCTTCACAGAAACACCAAATACACAACTAGAGACTGACTAAAATAACATATAGGAACTGTGGGAACAGCAAAAGAGCGACAGCAACCAAGTGAGTGCCCGGTCAAGAATGAGCCACATGTGGCAGGGCAGGAAATCCAGTGACCGTGCTGGGCAGAACAGCTTGAGCAGAGTCCCCTCTGCAAACCAGAGAGAGCAGAGTGGACTAATCTGCAACCCTTTGATTTCTAACCTGTCTAGGGGATACCTGAGGGACTGGTCTTGGGACGCCCAAGATAGAGTTCAGACAACCAAAAGTGGCTCACAGCTCAGAAGGGGGGAAATCACTGGAAGCAGCAGGTACGACTTGTGAAAACCATCCTAAAGGTAAATACAGACATAGACATCTGGGGCAAGTGATTACTGATTGAGGAATACAACAGAACAGCTAACATCCCTGAAATGAGCAAGGGTGTGAGCCTTACAGAGAGGAAGACATTAAAAGCAGCCATACCAATGGGAGACCTGGGAAGAGAGTATGTGCACAGATGTAGGGACAACACAGGCATGAGAAAAGTGCATGCCAGGCTGATTAGCAAGGTTGTCCCCTGCATGAAGCCAGCATGCAAAGCTTGGGAGATGGAGCTGTTTTTAAAAATATCCAGTTTTCAATAAAAGATCACAAGCCATACAAAGAAGTAAAATGTGGCTCATTCAAAGGAACAAAATACATCTCCAGAAACCACCCCTAAAGAAACATTGGCTTTGGACCTACTAGAGAAAGGCTTTAAAATAATTGCCTTAAATATGCTCTAAATGCTAAAGGAAAACACAGACAAAAGAAATAAAGGAAATCAAGAAAATATATGAGCAAAATGAGAATATCTACAAAGAATTTGGAATTATTAGAAACAATCAAATGGAGGGGCCCCTGGGTGGCTCAATGGGTTAACATCTCTGCCATCGGCTCAGGTAATGATCCCAGGGTCATCTGCATAGGGCTCTCTGCTCAGCAGGGAGCCTGCTTCCCCCTCTCTCTCTGCCTACTTGTAATCTCGGTCTGTCAAGTAAATAAACAAAATCTTTTTTTAAGAAAAGAATCAAATGGAAATTTTGGAGATGAAAAATACAAAACTGAATTTAAAAAATAATCATTTGAGGGGTTCAATAGCAGAGGCAAACAGAAAGAAAGGCTCAGCAAACTTGAATACAGGTCCTTGGAAACTATGGAGACCGAAGAGTAAAATGAGAAAAAAAGGAAAAACAGTGAACAGAGCCTGAGAGACTTATGATGGGAGAACATCAAGCTGACCAATATAGACATGGGACATGCAGGGGAGAAATGACAGAGAAAAAGGCAGAGAACTTACTGCAAGAAATAATGGCCACGCATTTCGCAAGTCTGAGGAAAGTCATGGATATAGCAATACAAGCTTAACAAATGCCAAGTAGGATGAAAACAAACAGACCCACACCAAAAGAAGAGTGACTCATCACATATGGGGCAGCCTCTGTAAAACTATCAGTGGGTTCCTCAGGCAAAAAGGCAGGTCAGGGAGAATTCAACATTAGGCAAATGTCCTGCAAAAATGAGGGAGAAAGAAAGACATTCCCAGGTCAACAACAGAAACTGAGAATGTCCATTACCACTAGACCTGCAATTCAAGAAATGCTAAAGGGAGTCTATCAAGTTGGAATTGAAGATGCTAGATGGCAACTCAAAGCCATATGAAAATATCAGATTCTCCAGGAGAGACAAGTACATGGACAAATATAAAAAACTAGCAGTGTATTATTGTAATTTTTAATTGTTACTCATTTCCACTTTTATTAAGAAATTACTGACATACATAACTCCACTTTTTATTCTTCTACATGATTAACAACAAATAGCCATAAATATATATTTAAGTATATATAAATACTTATAAATCTATGTTACTAAGTATGAGATATATAAAAATGTAATTTGTGACAATAAGGTAAAGTGTGGGTGAATAAATAAATAAATACATACATACATACATACATAAGGTGTGGGTAGAAGAGCTAAAAGAGGGGTTTTGTATGCAATAAAATTAAATATCAGGGAAAAACAGGTTATTATAACTTTAAGATATTACATGCAATCCCCACAGAAATCACCAAGAAAATATTTATAGAATTTACAGAAAAGGAAATGAAAATTAAATCAAAATGTATAAATCAAAATGAGTAAAAAAATTAAATACAAAAGAAGACAATACAGGAGGAACAAAACATTTAAGACATAAAGACAACAAATAACAAAATGCCAATAGTAGGTCATCCTACCAGTAACCACTTTAAATGTAAGTGAATTAAGTTCCCCAATCAAAAGACCTGTATTGGCAGAATGATACCAAAAAACTAAAACAACAAAACAAAACAAAAAAACCCAGGATCCAACTTTATTCTATCTATAACATACTCATTTTAGATGTAAGGACATGAACATAGATTTGGAAGTAAAAAGGATAAAAAAAGATATTCCATGCAATTAGTATCCAAAAGACCAGGGTTGGGTATACTAATATCAGACAAAACAGACTATGGCAAGAAGTGTTTCAAGCAGTGAAGAACATTATAAAATGTTAAGAGCTCAATTCACCAAGAGGATGTAAGAATTATAAATAAATGTGCAACCAACATCAGAGCACCTACATATGAAACTGACAGAACTGAAGGGAGAAATAGAATGATCTAGAATAAAAGAAGGAGACTTCAATACCACATTTTCATTAACAAACAGAATAATCAGACAGAAGATCAGTAAAAATTCGGAGACATGAATAAGACTATAAGCCAACTGGTCACAACAGAGATTTACAAAATACTCCATCTAACAACAGTAGAATACACATCTTTCTCGAAAAGACATGGAACATTCTCCAGTATAGACCAGATGTTAGCCCATAAAACAAGTCTTAAAAAATTTAGAAAGATGGGGATCAGGAAAAATATCTTTTCTGATCAAAATGAAATGAAACTGGAAAGGTTTCAGAAGGAAAACTGACAAATCTACAAATATGTGGAAATTGAACATTACCTTAAACAACAAATGAGTCAAGGAATAAATCACAAAGGAAATATTAAAATTTATTGAGACATATGGGAATTAAACCACAACCTAGCAAAATGTATGGGATGTAGCAAAAGAAGTACTAATAGGAAAATTTATAACTATCAATGCTGACATTGAAAAAGAAGAAATATCTCAAAGTCAGCAACCTAACTTTACACCATAAGGAACTAGAAAAACAAGAAGAACAAATGAAATCAAAAGCTATCAGAAGGAAAAAAAATAATAAAGTTTAGCAAAATAGAGAATAAAAATAAACAAAACAAGATAAGCAAAATAGAGAATAGGAAAAGAGAAAATCCACAAAACCAAGAGTTGAGTCTTCAAAAATCAAAAATTGACAAGCCATTAGCAATGCTGACTAATTAAAAAAAGAGAATACTCAAACAGCTAAAGGCAACAATGAAAGTTGGTCATTACGACAGATTTTATAGATAGGAAAGGGTTATAAGAGAATACTGTGAACACTGTATAGTAACAAATTGAATAAAAGATGAAATGGATTAATTCCTAGAAATATGAAACTTCACCAAGACTAACCCAAAAAGAAATAGAAAATATGAACAGATCCATAACATGTAAGGCTACAGAATCAGTCATCAGGTCTCCTTACAAAGAAAAACATCGGACTTGATGGCCTCACTGGTGATTTCTACAAAATATTTAAAGAAGAACCAACACCAATCACATTTCCAAAAATATGAAGAGGAGAGAGAACTCCCTGACTCATTCAATGAGGCCAGCATTACTCCATAATTCAGAGATACTACAAGAAAAGACAACTACTGACCAACATCCCTGATTAAGACCAGTGCAAGAATTGTCTACAAAATACTAGCAAACTGAATTTCGTAGCATATGAAAAGGATTATGCACCATTACCAAGTGGGATTAATTCCTGGAATGCAAGAATGATTCAATATACAAGAAACAATCAGTGTCATAGGTCACATTATGAAAGGAAAGTCACATGATCATCTCGATTGATGCAGAAAAAGCACTTGACAACATTCAGCACGTTTTCATGATAAAAGCACTCAACAGACTGGGAATAGAAGAAACTATGTCAACATAATAGTCATATATGAGAAACCCACAGTGAGCATCACATCCCACAGGGAAAGGTTACATGCTTTTCCTCTAAGATCAGGAACAATTCTGGGATGGCAGATTTTGTCACTTCTACTAAACATAATGCTGGAAGTACAAGCCAGAACCATTAGGCATGAAAGGGAATCCAAATTGGAAAGAAATAAGTAAAATTATCTCTGTTTGCAGATGGCATGATCCTATATGTAGAAAACCCTAAAGATTCCAGGAAAACAACAACACTTTTAGAATTAATCAATGATAGTTGATCAAAATCAACATACAAAAATCTGCTGCAATTCAATACCCCAGCAATGAATAATTTAAAAAGGAAACTAAGAAAACAATTTCATTTATAACAGCATCATAAAGAATAAAATACATTGGAATAATCTTAGCCAAGAGGTAGTAGAGTTGTACACTGGAAACTATGAAATGCTGCTGAAAGATATGAAAGAATACACTTATAACTGGAAGGCTATACCATGTTCACATTTTAGAAAACTTGATATTTTTAAGATGTTAATGCTCTGCAAAGTGATCTACAAATAATTTTCAACATGGGTGTCAGGATTACTCAACAGGGAAAGGACAGTTTTCCAACAACCAAGGCTCAGAAAATTGGATAATAGTATGCAAAGGAATAACAATGGACCTTCACCTTATACCGTATACAAAAGTTAACTCAAAATGAATCAAAGTCCTCGGCATAAGACCTAGGGCTATAAAAACTCTTAGGGAAGAAAAAACAGGACAAAAGCTTTATCACGTTAAATTTGGTGATGATTTCTTGGATAGGACACTAAAAGCAGAGACAACATAAGGTAAAATAGATAAATTCAAATACATCAAAATTTAAAACATTTGTGCATCAAAGAATGCCATCAGCACAGTGAAATAGCAACCCATGAATGACAGAAAATATCTGTCGTTTATCTGATTAGGGGTTCATCTCCAGAATACATAAAGAACATTGTACATCCCAACAACAACACAAAAGCAAACACTTTGATTTTAAAATGGACGAAGTACTTCAATAGACATTTATCCAAAGAAAATATACAAATGGCCAATGAGCACAGGAAAAGATGCTCAACATCAGAAGTCATTAGGGAAACACAAATCAAAACTACAGTGAGACACTACTTCACACCCTTTGGCTATTTTTTTAATGGGAAATAAGATGTGTTGATGAGGATGAGTTGGAGCCATGGTGCGCTGGTGGGAATATAATGCAGCAAAGCAGACAGCTCCTCAAAAACTTAAAAATAGAATTACCACAGAATCCAGGAGTTGCACTTATTGGTATACACCCAAAAGAACTGAAAGCAAGGTCTCAAAGAGATATTTGTTCACCCAAATTCACTTTATTCACTACAGCCAAAAGGTGGAAAAGTCCACGGATCCCTCAGGAGATGAGCAGAACTGGCATATACATGCCGTAGAACATTCTTCAGAATTCGACACATGCCCCAGCACGGATGGACCTGGAGGACATTATGCTACGTGAGATCTGCCCATCACAGAAGGACAAAAATGGTATGACGCCACTTAGATGAGGTACCCAGATGAGTCAAATTCATGGAGACAGAAAGTGGAACGGCGGTTGCCGGGGTCTGGAGAAAGGCAGGGATGGGGAATTAGTATCTACTGGAAAGACCACAATGTGAAAATGCTAATGACATTGACCCATCTACTTAAAACTAGTTACAAAATTAACTTCTTTGTTATGTCTGTTTTACCATAATAAGAAATATTTAAACAAAAAGTGCACTTTCATTAACGTGAATGAGACCCAGCCTGATTTGTGATCCAGTGAGAAACCCAATTCCTGTACATACACTCCCTGGGGTGATGATGGGGAACCCCACCCACCCCCGCGCCCAGTGAAGATCTCTTGTTCACCCTGTGCATCAGCCACCATGCCCACCTTGAACATCATGGCAGTGACATGGGACCCACCTGCCATCATGCCTCGTTTGGAGTCACAGAGTGGCAGAACGCTTGGCACAATTTCTCACCTGTCCTCATACAGTGGGAATATACCCACTACCAACTTCACAGACTGAGGGCCTCAAAATGCCCACTCTGGTGTTTATTTTTTTTTTAAGATTTTATTCATTTATTTGAGAGAGAGAGAATGCATGTGCATACACTGAGAGAGAGCACATGAACCAGGACAGGAGAGAGTGGGAAGCATCTCCCCCACTGAGCAGGGAGCTCGAGATGGGGCTCGATCCCAGGACCCCAGGATCATGACCTGAGCTGAAGGCAGACGCTTCACCACCTGAGGCCCACAGGCACTCAGAATGCCCAGTCTCTTAACCTAGATGTAGTCGCCACCAATACCTTTATCTTCAGGGTAATGAACTCTGACTCATTAATCCACATAGAGCAGTGAAACACAGGAAGTTACAATCCATGACTCTATTGGGATAAAAGCAGAGGCTCCCCCTCTCACCCCCTATGATTTACACGGGGGCAGAGCCTACAGCTGAGCAGCCAGATCTGACTGAAATTGCCCCCTGCCCAAAGAATAGGTAGCAGCCTCTCCCAGAAAGTTGTCTGTGAGCCTGTCCCCATGGGCTTATTGGGGACTGCAAAGCAGGAGTGGGATCATTTCCAGAGGCTGCCCGATAGGCTAAGCAGGACCAAGGTAACAAAATCCGCCTTTGGCAAACAACATAAAATGCCTAAAAAAAACCCAACAACCCTATAACTTGGAAGTCACAATGCTAAAATCAGGAGTAAGAAGCAGAAAGCAAAACTGAAGCACATTCAGCTGCAAAGTGTGAAGGAAAAACTTAAAATGAGAGTTGAAAATGACAAGGAATTGCTGAATGGAGAGCCTTGGCTCTGGGATGCTGTCCAGTCCCCTGCCCGGGGAGCTGCGGGACACTGGCAGTCAAGTGGCAGGCATCTGAGGCTCTGCATGTGGTGATGGGGCTGGGAACTCCAGCTGCCTCTCCCCTGCATCCCCTGTCCTAATCTCTCAATTCTTCTGATTCATTCTTGGCCCACAGTTGTTCCTCAGGATCAGGCTCCAGGACTGCAGTGATCCAGAGAACAAGAGATGTTAAGGGCTGGAGAGGAGGATCTCCTATGATAGTGGCTTCAGAGAGAAGGGATATGAAAGCCAGAAAGGCAGAGAGAACTGCTCTCAGAGACACTGCGTCCAGACAAGGGCCACAGTAAACCAGAGGCAAGTCTAGGATGGCTGTCTTCACTGCCTTGTATTTAACTGAATCAAGGTGCCCTGAGATGCTGAGCAAGTCCCCAGCCCAGGATGAGGCAGGCGATGCATTTTCCCAATGCTGAGCAGCTCTCTTTGCTGGCACCCAAACCTGGAGGAAACTGCCATGCCTGCTCTGCATCTCACTCCCACTGGAGAGAAATCATCAGCAGAGGCACCATGGGGGAACTCCGAACAAGATGGCAGAGCTCTAGGAACCAAGCCCAGGTGGGGCTGGGAGAGCAGCCAAACCACATCTTTCTGGAATGCTACGGAGGATCCCGAGGGCAGCAAGTGCCCAGACATCTCCTGACCATGGTCCTTAGGTGCACCTTCACCTGCAAAACCCAAGACTTGGGGGACCCAGATCTGCCTCAACTCACCAAGGGCACGGTCATCCTCTCGTGTCTCCTCCCCCTGTTCTGTAAGGCTTTCTTCTGCATGTGCCAGGAAGCGATCTCAAAGCAGGTAACAAGAACAAGGACGAAAAGGAAAATAAAGGACTATGTTGACCATATCTAACACTATTCTAGCGTAGCACTGAAACTGACCATTGTGTAACTCGGAGTTTCAGTTTCTCGTTCTGCAACATGAAGACACCTGCTGAACAAGATGAAATGACACAAAGCACCTAGAATGCTTGAAACCACAGCTGGCTCATAGTAAAGGCTCACTAAATGTTGGACGCCAGTCCCCAGGCATCAGCTTGGCTCACATACCCGCTTCCCTCTCTGGGTCCCACTGCATGTTGCACTTGGGGTGCTGTTTGCTCATCTTCCCTGTTCTTCAAAAGCATTCTTCTTCAATTTCCTATCAATTCCAGATTATTGCTCCTCCTCCCTTATTAAAAATGGTCACAACAGACAAAATGAGAAAGTCTCTCTCCTCCTGTCCAATAACTATCACTTGACTACAGCTGCCTTTGTCCTTCCTGGCCTTTGTCATGTTGGGATGTGTTGGAATCCCAGCTCTGGGACCTGTGAATGTGACCTTGTTTGTTATCTGGTCTTTGCAATAGTAAAGGTCACTGGGATGGGCCCTAATCCAATATGACTGGGTGGTTTATAAGAAGATAGATGAGAGCAGAGGGGAGACAACAAGAAGACATACGGAAGATGCCTTGTGATGACAGACGCAGACATCGCAGTGATCCATCTACAAGCCAGGGGCCCCAAGAATCACCAACAGCATCAAACTATTAGAAGGACATGGAAGGTTCTCCCCTAGACCCTTTGGGTGGAGTATGACCCTGACAACAGATTGAGTTTGTACTTCTAGCCTCCAGAGTCATGTAAGAATACATTTCTGTTGTGTTGAGCCTGAGATACTTAGTAACAGTACCTAGGAATATCTTACAGTGATAGACTTAATTCTTCCCACCTCAAGGTGCCCAGGAGTGTCCGAGAGGCAGGTTTTCCAAGAGAGCCAGGAGATCAGTGTGTGCCTCCTTAATAATTGATTAACGTATTTATTTAAGGGTAAAAAATCTTTGACAAGGTGATGAATGCATTGAGCATTTCACTTGTTATCATTTGGGGGCATACAGAAAAAAGCACTACCACAGTAACGTCGCCTTCCATTTTGAGGCACTTTTCTGCTAACCCTCAAGTTTCCTCCCAGGAAATAGGAGCTTGTGCTGGGTCTGAATCTTCCCTCAGTGGGAACGTCCCATAATAAAGCTCTTGCTGCAGAATGCGCCCAGCTCCCCGAGGGTCTCTTTCCATGGTCCTGAAAATTTTCTCTTCTTTTAAAAAAGAAGGCTATTGAATCCTTACAGTAATCAAAGCTCTGAAAGGAAGATAGGCCACTTGGGTTTGAATGATTAAGACCATTAAAAAATACACAACAGAAGACGGGATCAAATTCAAAGTGCCTTTGCCTAATGCACATCAAATGGGGAGGATTTTAAACTTCTCTCTCTTGGTCACAGGTGTGACTCAAGGCAACAACGTTCGGGGACATCTGCTGCCTGCCCTTCTCCTTTCTTGCTCACTGCTCCTCCTGGAAAAGGGGTCTGACCTTGGACTCTTTTTCAAAACTGGGCTCTTTCGACAGTTTTAACCGATTTCTCCTCAAGAGCATGAGGAAAAAGATTATGCCAATAAGAAAGTAGAAAGAGTTCTGAGCACAGCACAGCATCACAGGGACTATGACTGGCAGGAGATCTGGTGTCTCAGGTGTGGAACTCAGCTGGTGGACGGGAATGAGACAGAAAGACATGCTCATCTCCATACACACAGGCCTCTGTACCATAATTCCAGAGGCAGCTTGCCCTTTCATATGCAAGATGAAAGTCACCTAAAGAATTTTTCCTTAAATTGGAATAGGATTTATTATTATCTGTATCATCAAAAAGCCTATATTAGGAATATAGTCACAGTGGAGATAACTTAAGATTCTATTTACATGAAGGACATTCAAGCCTAAATCCTCATTTCAGCTGACAATCTCAAATAAATAGCGAGCATATTTTTATTTTTTTATGTGTAATAAAAACAGCATGAATGATATGCCTTGTAGCCATTAGCCTGTAGATCTTAGAATCAACACAATTTATGTCAAGGGTGTAATCTGGGGAGAAAGGCCAACACAGAGCACCCCCTACTCAAGGGGCCATTGATGGATGAAGGGATATCTCAGTCCATTCAGGCTGGTAGAACAAAACACCGTAGACTGGCTGCCTTCTAAATGACAGAAAATTACCGTTCACAGTTCTGGAGGTTGCAAGTATGGGGCTTGTGTGCCAACATGACCAGTGAGGACCCTTTTGTGGGCCATGCACATTCACTATGTCCTCACACGGCAGAAGGGGGTAGGCATGTGTCTGAGCCTCTTTGATAAGGCACTGTTCTTTTTTAGAGGATTCACTCCCATGACCTAAGCACCTCCCAAAGGTTCCACCTGCTAATACCGTCATCACCGTTGGGGGTTTGGGTTAGAGCGGTGACTTCAGGTGGGACACAAACATTCAGATCATCGCAACAGATAAAGAAAAGATGGTGTATCAAGACAGTGGAAAATTATGCAGCCAATACAAGGAAAAAGGTCCTGTCCCATATTACAACATGGATGAACCTCAAAGACCTTATGCTGAGTGAAGTAAGCCAGCCACAGCTGGACTCATGCTATAGGATTCCACTTACACGAAGCACCTGAAGCAGTCAAAGTCCTAGACACAGTCAATAAAATGTGGTTTCTGAGGGCTGGGGAGAGGAGGAAGGGGAACTTTGTGTTCAGTGAGTTCAGACCTCCTTCCATTTTACAAGATGAGAAACTTCTAAAGATGTGTTGCTCGACAACATGAATATACTTAATATAATATATTAATTTAATATAATTACCTTCAGTAATTATACTTAACTAAACACCTAAAACCCGTTAAAATAATAAATTTAATGTTACTTGCTTTTTACAATATAAATTAACTGTTTTGCATTTTCTTTGTTTTTTAAATCCTTTCAAACCCAGTATTCAATCAAACAGCAATATATACATGTCATTTAAAAATAACAATTATTGTGTATTTTTAGCCCCCAGCTCCTTCCGCAGAGTGAGAAATGCTATTACTAATTTGTTGTGTGTCTTTCCAGAATTACTGTGTGTGTGCACATGCATGCATATGTGCACGTTCATCTCGGGGACTTTGGATGGGGGCCCAGTGTGCGTATCGCTTTTCCTCGCTTTAAAATACTGTTTCCTAAAGCTCGTTATCAATAAATAGATTCACCTCCCTCTTTTCAAAGGAAGGCATTCTACGCAATACTACACTGTAGCATGCTTTATCTCCGTGCTCAACAGCAGCAGAGAACCATACCATGACTGTGAGGAAGTGAGCACTGTCCTCACAGGGGTATTCTGTACAGCTCACGTGTCCCTGTGGGATTCATTCCTAGGAGCGGAGTTTCTACTCAGTGTAGACTGTGTACTGAAGGGACTTAAGGTGCTGCTCCTTCTGGACTGTCATCTTCAAAGCTACACAACAGGTGTTTGGGACCCCCTTTACTTAATTTCATGGAAATTGTCCTCCAAGGGTTTGTGAGAGTGAACAACTTTTCATGCATTTATAAAAAACTCTCTTTCATTTTGTTTACAGCCTATTTCTATCTTTACCCAATTTTTTTCAAGATTTATTTATTTATTTGTCAGAGAGAGAGAGAGAGAGAGCGCTGAACAAGGAAAGCAACAGGCAGAACAGGCAGAGCAGACAAAGGGAGAAGCAGGCTCCTGCTGAGCAAGGAACCCAGTGTGGGATTCGATCCCAGGACGCTCGGGTCATGACCTGATCTGAAGGAAGATGCTTAGCCAACTGAGCCACCCAGGCATCCTTATCTTTACCCATTTTTTAAATGATTATTTAAATCTTACCCATTTATTTACAAGAATGCTTTATAAATGAAGAAAACTTGCTCTCTGTCATATATATTTAAATTTTCCCCAATTTATGTTTGGTGTCTTCTCACAGCAATTTTCCCCCACACATCATTTTTAAATTAATCTGATTTATCAATCTTTTTTATTTTTTTGTAGCATCTGGGTTTCCCATGTTCCTTAGCATGCTCTTTCCAATAAGCCACACAAAACATTTTCTAATTGCGTCTAGCCCTTTCTCTGTGGCTGACTTATTTTAAATTGTGTCTATTTAAGGTATATAATAGGGATCCAACTTTATTTTTTTCCAGGTTGTCCCAGTATCATTTATTGAATAATCCATTTTTTGTCACTAATTTGAAATGCCACATTTATTTTTTGCTAATTCTGTAAATATATTTATTAATGAACCCTATTGTTTCTTCACTAATCTTGCATTAATATGCTAATATAAACAATATTAAGTAGTCTCAAACAGCTACGTTTAAGCTTTGTAAGGCATTTTACTAACTTAATAGGAATAATTCCCTTTAATACTATTCTTTTTACCAACTGCTGTGGCTACTTCTGCATGCAAATATTTTAAAATGAAAGTTAGAAAGACCTCATTTTAGGGGCATCTGGGTGGCTCAGTCATTAAGTGTCTGCCTTCAGCTCAGGTTATGATCCCAGGGTCCTGGGATTGAGGCCTGCATCAGGTTCCCTGCTCAGCAGGAAGCCCGCTTCTCCCTCTCCCACACCCCCCACTTGTGTTCACTCTCTCACTGTCTCTCTTTCTCTGTCAAATAAATAAAATCAAAAGAAAGAAAGGAATGAAGGAAGTAAGAAAGAGAGAGAGAGAGAAAGCCTTCATTTTATTTTTTTTTTCAGGTTTAGTTAAGGGTGAGCATACGTCATACATCATTACACTATCAAGTCCTGATACCCAAGGACAAGGATTAATCCCATTTTTCTTTGATGCCCTTTAATGGTGTTTTAAGTATTTTTTGGAGCATTTCTTGTCAATTTTATTGTTTGTGATTCTATTATAAATGAAGTCCATGGTTCCTTTATCATTTAACTAATTACTTATAGGTACAAAGAGAAATTAATTAATTTTGGAAATTATTTTCATAAGGAGATATATTGCTGAGCTATTTTTTTAAATTATTTCCCAGGGGATTTTCTATGGTTCTCCAAGAACATAGAGTGATAATTTATCTTCATTTCTAATTTTAATGCCTCTTGTATTATTTCCCTATCTGAATGTACTTCATAACTTGAGAATGTAAGGTTAGAGGCTTAAAAAGAGGGCTTAACATGTTCATCTTTTAAGGTCACATGGGATGAGTGCTTTTAAAAAACCCTCCAAATTCTCAGAAGTAAAGGATACCCCAGATTGATTATCTCTGACACAAGTTCTGAAATAAGGCAGAAGTGGAAGTTTAAAACTTAATCCAGAGATGAACAAACAATAAGGGGAAAGACTACTTTTCACCTAAGTAAGACGACCCATTATGAAGACAAGTCACCCATAAGACCTCATGACAGAAACGTGAAAAACACTGGTCTCCTTCAGATTGCCCAGCAGGTGTTAATCCTGTTCCCTGCATAACACTGCTCAGTAAATGATACTGTAGCAACTAGGCAGCCATCTGGAAAAATTCGTGAGCATGGATCCCTACTTCACAACTTAGACAGATAAAAAATGGACTAAACCATTTTTTATATGATTGTCTGTTTGGTGTGCATTGAGTTTGAGGAGTTCTTTATAGATCCTGGATATCAACCTTTTGTCTGTACTGTCATTTGCAAATATCTTCTCCCATTCCGTGGGTTGCCTCTTTGTTTTGTTGACTGTTTCCTTTGCTGTGCAGAAGCTTTTGATCTTGATGAAGTCTGAAAAGTTCATTTTCTCTTTTGTTTCCTTTGCCTTTGGAGACATATCTTGAAAGAAGTTGCTGTGGCTGATATCGAAGAGGTTACTGCCTATGTTCTCTAGGATTCTGATGGATTCCTGTCTCATGTTGAGGTCTTTTATCCATTTCAATTTTATCTTTGTGTACGGTGTAAGAGAATGGTCGAGCTTCATTCTTCTACATATAGCTGTCCAGTTTTCCCAGCACCATTTATTGAAAAGACTGTCTTTTTTCCACTGGATATTTTTTCCTGTTTTGCCGAAGATTATTTGACCATAGAGTTGAGGGTCCATATCTGGGCTCTCTACTCTGTTCCACTGGTCTGTGTGTTTGTTTTTATGCCAGTACCATGCTGTCTTGGTGATCACAGCTTTGTAGTAAAGCTTGAAATCAGGTAATGTGATGCTGCCAGTTTTATTTTTGTTTTTCAACATTTCTTTAGCGATTCGGGGTCTCTTCTGATTCCATACAAATTTTAGGATTATTTACTCCAGCTCTTTGAAAAATACCGGTGGAATTTTGATCGGAATGGCATTAAAAGTATAGATTGCTCTAGGCAGTATAGACATTTTGACAATGTCTTCCAATCCAAGAGCATGGCATGGTCTTCCATCTTTTTGTGTCTTCTTCAATTTCTTTCATGAGTGTTCTGTAGTTCCTCGAGTACAGATCCTTTACCTCTTTGGTTAGGTTTATTCCCAGGTATTTATAACTCAACGCACACAAAACAGACAATCATATAAAAAAATGGGCAGAAGATATGAACAGACACTTCTCCAATGAAGACATACAAATGGCTATCAAACACATGAAAAAATGTTCATCATCACTAGCCATCAGGGAGATTCAAATTAAAACCACATTGAGATATCACCTTACACCAGTTAGAATGGCCAAGATTAGCAAGACAGGAAACAACATGTGTTGGAGAGGATGTGGAGAAAGGGGAACCCTCTTATACTGTTGGTGGGAATGCAAGTTAGTGCAGCCACTTTGGAGAACAGTGTGGAGATTCCTCAAGAAATTAAAAATAGAGCTTTCCTATGACCCTGCAATTGCACTACTGGGTATTTACCCCAAAGATACAGATGTAGTGAAAAGAAGGGCCATCTGTACCCCAATGTTTATAGCAGCAATGGCCACGGTCGCCAAACTGTGGAAAGAACCAAGATGCCCTTCCACGGATGAATGGATAAGGAAGATGTGGTCTATATACACTATGGAGTATTATGCCTCCATCAGAAAGGACGAATACCCAACTTTTGTAGCAACATGGATGGGACTGGAAGAGATTATGCTGAGTGAAATAAGTCAAGCAGAGAGAGTCAATTATCATATGGTGTCACTTATTTGTGGAGCATAGCAAAAGGACATGGGGAGATGGAGTGGAGAAGGTAGTTGAGGGAAATTGGAAGGGGAGGTGAACCATGAGAGACTATGGACTCTGAAAAACAACCTGAGGGTTTTGAAGGGGTGGAGGGTGGGAGGTTGGGGGAACCAGGTGGTGGGTATTAGGGAGGGTACGGATTGCATGGAGCACTGGGTGTGGTGCAAAAACAATGAATACTGTTACGCTGAAAAGAAATAAAAAATTTAAAAAAAATGGACTAAACCAGGGATCAAGCAACCTGTAGCCCAAAGCCAAAGGCAGCTGGTGCATGTTTTTGTAAATAAAGTTTTACTAGAACACAGCCACACTTGTTCATTTACACAATGCCTGTGGCTGCTTTCACACAAGGGAGGAGCTACAACAGAGACTGTATGGCCTACAACACTGAAAACATTTGTTATCTGCCCCTTTACTGAACAAGCTAGCAGACCCCTGGAACACACCAGCAGTCCTCTCAGCGTGAGAGGTCTGAACATATTTGGAGGACCTCCAGCTTTTCAACTGATGCCCCAACAGTACTGGCTGGATAGTTTGAGGATTGCTAATCAGAAATTCTCATCTTCTCAGACTTTTAAGACCAGCTACATTAACATTTTTTTAAATACCGAAAACCTGTCGTCCTCTTCTGCAAAATACTATTATTTATTTCATTGCTGCCTTTGTCTATACAAATTTACAAAACGTGCTCTGCATCAAAGGAGGAAAATTGTTCTAACTGCAGGCGGGCACAATTTCTGCAACTTGCAGAGATACTGTACGTATACAGAATGCATAAGTACACACCACACTTGTGCATTCTGTATATTTATGGTATCTGCAAGTTGTAGAAAGTGTAGAGTTGATGGTCACTCCATCTGAGACCAACTCTTGGTACATCATCCTCTAACGCTCAGCTGCCCGAGTTGCAAGGGGCAAGGAAGAATCTCCAGGAGACTCTACTAGAGATTCCCTGAGCTTCCCTGCCTTTTGCCTCCCTGCGACTCAGCTCAATGACATTTCCTTTCAATGACTGTGCTGCTGCGGAAACTTTTCTGTAAGAATTTAATTTTTCCACTGTTCACTTTTCCTGCTTAACACAAAAAGGATTTTTTATTTTTATTTTTGTGCTCTTTTAAGGAATTAAAAAAAATCCTGCTTTTAATGAAGTAGGTACAAAGGACAGAGAAACAAGCCAGAGACCCTGACTCCAGAGCCAATGTGAAATAGTAATGAAATAAATGAGTGGAGTGAAAGAGAGTAGTGAGTGAGAGATGAGAGCAGTGAGCAAGACACAAGAGAGACATGAGAGAGTAGTGAGACATGAGAGAGTAGTGAGCGAGACATGAGAGAATAATGTGTGTGAGACATGAGAGAGTAGTGTGAGAGATGAGAGAGTAGTGAGTGAGGTCAGAGAGTAAAAGAAAAAGAAGTAAAATGTATTCAAATTGGCAAAGAAGAAGTCAAACTTTCTCTCTTCCCAGATGACATGATACTTTATATGGAAAACCCAAGACTCCACCCCCAAACTACTAGAACTCATTCAGCAATTCAGTAATGTGGCAAGATACAAAGTCAATGTACAGAAATCAGTTGCTTTCTTATACACGAACAATGAAAATACAGAAAGGTTAATTAGAGAATCGATTATATTTATTATAGCACCAAGAGCCATAAGATACCTGGGAATCAACCTAACCAAAGAGGTAAAGGATCTGTACTCAAGGAACTACAGAAAACTCATGAGAGAAATCAAAGAAGACACAAAAAGAGGGAAGACCATTCCATGCTCAAGGATCGGAAGAATAAACATTATTAAAATGTCTATACTGCCCAGAGCCATCTATACTTTCAATGTCATCTGGATCAAAATTCCATTTTAAAGAGCTGAAGCAAACAACCCTAAAATTTGTATGGAACTGGAAGAGACCCTGAATTGCTAAGGAAATGTTGAGAAGGAAAAAACAAAACTGGGGGCATCCCATTGCCTGATTTCAAGCTTTACTATAAAGCTGTGAGCACCAAGACAGCATGGTACTGGTGTTCTATTTTTATTACACTATCACACTTGGGTATTATCTCTGCTTAAACAGTAAACTATCAAGAACTTATTTTTAAAAAGTAAAACAATTTATATTTACCAACATATTTATCATTTTTGTCAGTCTTCATTTTTAATGATTTCTAATGATTTGTTCTTCCTGCCTGGTAAAAGACATTGTTTTTGAAGAGATAAGAGCTGTTGTTTGCAAAATGACTCACTTAGTGAATTTATTTTATTTTTATTCTTCTCATTCCTTCATTGAATATTCTCAAATTGGGATTATCTATCAAGTGTCTATTATACATAGGCAAAACAAACAGCATTTGCAAATACGAATACCAGTTGTTCTCACCTGAAGACTATTTTCCAGGGAGCATTTGCTAAAATCCCCAGGTTTGAGGGGTTTTTTTGGTTGTTGTGAAAACTAGGTGGGGTGGGTGCGGTACTGGCATCAGTGGGCAGAGAACTCGCAGGCTGCCAAACACCCTGCAGAGCACAGGTCAGTCCCCTACAACAAAGAAGAATCTGGCCCAAGATGTAAATAGTGTGGCGGGTGAGAGACACTGAGGCTGGTGCGTGAAGAACCACAGCTCGTTCTGCAATTTGTGTCTGTGTGGCTGGAACGAAGCGCGCTGTGTTTGTGAGAGAGACCAGCGCAGGATCCTGGGGGCCAGGAGTCAGAGGGACTAGGGTCCCACGTGCACTGCAGCAGGGTCTGGAGCTCGCGGCGCAGGACAGAAAGCGCCGGGCGCGTTAACTGAGGACTGTCACTAACAACACAGTGTGAGAAGGCTGCCTGGTGGTCCCAGAGCTGGACGGCAGAGCAATGGGGCAGCGGCCACAGTTGAGGTAAGAAACGGGCTTTAAGGGAGACCAATGACTTAATGACCATCTGGATGGGGTAGATGAGCCCAGGTTTCCGCCTTGACAGCCGGGGGAGGCCGCGGCTCCGTGAGGTCGGGAGCGCGGGCAAGGGGCTGAGTCTGGGACCCCCAGGAGCCTGCAAGGGCAGTGTCCGGGAGGCGGCGGCCGGGCGCTCAGTGGGGCTGGGCCTCAAGTCGCTGGAGCATATGCTGGCGCAAGTCAGGGCTACCGGGACGCCAGGAGCGCCCGATACGGGGAAGGAACCAGGCACCCTCACGGGGGCGGACACCAGGAGGTCCGGCACTAGCGCAGTCCCACGTCGGCCCAGGACGTCCGCGCTCGCAGGGAACACAAGCCCGTGGTACTGGCCGCCAAGCAGCCGGGCTGCACGTGCTCCGCCCCCGCAGCTCGGCCCCTCAGCTCCTACCCGCAGCCCGTCCCCGCAGCCCGTAGCTTACGGCCCCTCACGGTCTGATGATCCTGGCTCTCGGCCCTGTCGGCTTACGGAGAGGCTCCCAGAGGGCAGCTGGGGGGGGGCGGCGGCGCCCCACGCGGGACAGGTAGAGGCCAACTGCCTCCCACGCTCGTGGGCACCCGCGGGGACACACGCCGCACCTCCCACGTGTCCCCTCCGCTGCCGCCACGTCGAGCGAGGCCGCGCAGAGCCTCATGGGACCTCAGCGCTTAGCACTCTGGGATAGCCCCCGTGACTCCCTGTGCGCAGGCGCAGCCCCGCCCCGGAAGCTGTCTCCGGCGGTGAGGGCGGGACGGGGGGAACTGGCTGGGCGGGCGCGTCGTGGTGCGGTGGGAGTGAGCGCCTTCTCCTGCGGGGGTGGCGAAGCCGGGGCTGCGGGCGTGCAGGGCGGCCGCCGTGAGCCGCGGGGCCACGGGCGACTGCCGGCCGCCAAGGAGGGGTGGGAGGCAGGGGCGCGTCTGTGGGAAGTGCGGCCGGGGCGGCCGCTGGTTTGGAGCGTGGCGGAGTGCGCTGCCTGCCGGGTGCGAGCCGGACACGGGGCGAGCCGCGGGTACGTGCAGTCGTCGGTGCAGATAAGACGCTTCGTTCTTGGCAGGCTGTCTGCAGGCCGGCTGTCGCAGGCTCCCGCGCTGTGGCGTGCTGCGGAGTGCAGAGCCGGCGCGGGTCCTGGAGGGCGGCTCTGGGGCCTGACCCGTCCCCTGGCCGGACACCGCAGTACGGCTGCCTTTGGAACCCCCGCGGGACACCAGGCGGGACATGCGAGTAGATGCCCCAGGAGCCACGCGCGCCCCGGGGCGCGAGAGAACGCCGGCCGCCGCGCACCATCGCGGACATGTTGTCAGAGCGCGAGTCAGGGCCGCACTGCCTACAGCCGGACCACGGGGAATGCTGCTGGGGGCTCCGCATGAGGTGAGGAAGCGTCGGGTCCAGCGCTGCGCCCCATGTCGACGGCGCTGTTGTCGTAGTTGCTCACGACAGCCAGGACGGGACAGCTCGGTGTGTGCCCGCGGGCGCTTGTGGGAGGAAATGTGACACACGCGCACACACGGAGACACTGACGTATCAGCCGGTCGTACAGAGGAGGGAATGAGCCCCGCGCGTGAGTGCGTGCGTGACCACAGGCGTGACCCCGCGGACGGTGCCTGCCGCCATGACCCCGAGTGACCACAGTGCGACAGGGACAGACGCGGATGCCGTCCGAGTGGACTTCCGAACGTTCTAAGCTTGCCCCGACCACCAGCACCGCCGCAGCCGAAAACAGCTCTGGGGCAGGGAATGGTTGGGGTGCGGGTGGGCCTCGAGGCAGGAGCGCGGATACGGGGGGATGCCGAACAAGAGAAATGGGTGAACTGCCTTGTTGGTTTTGTGTAGTTACATAAACCCGGGGCTGAAGTCAGCGTCCTCACTGGGATCCAGGAGGTCAAACATGACCGGACTGAAGCCCTCCTTCTGGCCCCACTCAGCCCTCAGTCTCAGGCCAATTTCTTGCTCCGGGAACCCTCCAAGAGTTCTTCTCCGTCCTGACCTCTGTGGCACATCCTTTCCCCAGAAAACCACCTCGCTCCTACCTTCCCTGCTTAGGATCGTTACCCGCATGTTGACAGCAGCTCTAGCTGCAACCTTTTCATTACCCTTTGCTGCCCCTTCTGACTCCCACTGCTCACGCGATACTCACTGGCGCTGCCCCCAGCCGGGCATTGTTTTCTCTGTAGAAGTGACCGCTGACATGCCCTGTGCTCTACTGACTCATTGGATTCCCTGTCTCTGTGCTGGAGAGGATTTTGTGTTTGACCTCCCTGTGTTGTCTGGGCAGAGTCTCTCTTTGCTCTCTTTCCAGCTCTACTTGTGTTCAAAAGATTGCTTTCTGGGGCACCTGGGTGGCTCAGTTGGTGAAGCATCTGCCTTTGGCTGGAGTCATGTTCTTGGGGTCCTGGGATTGAGCTCTGCTCAGCAGGGAACCTGCTTCTCCTTCTCCCTTTTGCCTCTCTCCCCCCAGGTGGTTGTTGCTCTAGCTCTCTATCAAATAAGTAAATAAAACCTTTTAAAAAAGAGAAAAGATTGCTATTTGTGCGCTATTCAGCAAAACAATGTGTTTGCCTGGTCGGCCTGTGGCTGGACCCTGAGATTCCTAAACCTGAAATCATTTTTGCAGCCGTGTGAACTTGAGGAGGACCTGGTGCACTGCCTCTGATGCTTGGTCTCCAGTCGAGTAGGTAGTACTTGTAAACAGGCTTTTTGAAATGCTACAGCATATGGAGAATGCGGGCAGCCCCTGCCTTCGAAGACACGGGAGGCAGTGAGGATTGTATGTCTAATAACATCATCTCCGACATAATATTTTAGCTTTTTAAGATCTCCTTTTAGCTATTGTTTTCTTGTCATCCAAATGTGTTTTTATTTCTTGTACTTGAAGGAATAGCGGCAGTGCCTGCTTCGGCTCTCTTTAGGTTGGTGGGACACAACCACACCGCAGGAATATGAAACAGGACAGCCTGAACAGGCAGGAATTCACTGTGTATTTAGCAAAGTCACATTTGGAATGGGTAGAGATGTACACAGTATACGCCACGCTGCATGGCAGGTGAGACACCCAAATGGTAGAAGATCATAAATCACTGGGTGAAATTACTTTGCACAGATAAATCAGCTTACATTTCTTTTCCTTTTTGCTTTGTTATATGTTAGTGGTTAAGAGCTATTTCATCCTTTTCTGTGTAACCTAGTTAATACTCTTTTAAAAACCTGTCAGAATTTAACCTCAGGAAAAGGAATATTTTAGCCTGTTCAGGAATGTAAAGATTCTCACATCACAAAATGTTAAAATGTATTTTATGTGTGCTACACATGTAAATATCCTGGTTCTGTGTCTTTGCTTATGAATTACATGTATTGCTTTAATGGTTAATATTGATAACATTTTTTTAAGTAGCCTCCACAGAGCTCAAACTCATAACCCTGGGATCAAGACCCAAGCTGAGATCAAGAGTCAGACACTTAATCTACTGAGCCACCCAGGCAATGCAGGTTGTGAATGATTTTTATAAAAAACCTCTTATCTTTAAGGTGGTGAAGTTCATTTTGGGCTGCTATGTAATGAAGTCACTTGGCCACTAGGTGGAGGTGTTGTACAGCGCAGAGCACACTGCCCTTCTGCAGAGACTTTTCATTATTCTTTTAAAAAGATTTTATTTTTTTAAAGTAAACTCTGCACACAATGTGAAGCTTGAACTCACAGCCCTGAGATCAAGAGTCACATGCTCATCCGACTCAGCCAGCTGGGCACCCAGAGACTTTTACTGTTTAATACAAAAAATCAAATGGAGAAGTTCTGTGGAAGTGGACTTTTTTGAATATACGTCCATATTAAAGTTTCAAAGCACTAAATATGAACAAAACGTTCAGGACAAAAATTGTAAAGATAAATTATCCTGGTAGTGTTATTCTTCATTTTCCTCTTTTTTGAGGGTTTATTCATTTTTCTCCCACATATTTTCAGTTTCAAATTCCATGTATAGTATATAAAAGGAAAATTCAGCACTATCTAAAAGAGCACACATACATACGCCTAGACACATAAATACATAGTTTTTACTGCAGTATTTACAAGGGGAAAACAATGACCTCTTTTGTCATGAAAGAACGTTTGATCTTTCCATATATGCCCCCCAGGCTTGGAAGGAGTTACTTAGAGTGCTGGAGTGCTCAGTCCAACCTGGTAGCTCATTCATTCACTCATCAGCACAGGAGTGCCTGTGTGTATCATGTCTTCTGTACATAGATGAGGGGAGCAGGTAAGGGTGTGGACAGAGAACAAGGAAAGAATGCCCAGGACTGTGTCCGGTAGGAAGCACGTGCTCAGGAGTTGGAGGGAGTTGTGACATTCTAGGAGGCAGGAAATAAACCAGGAGGGTTTGTGGCACAGAGAGCTTTAAGGAGGTGTGAGCTGTCACAATTGTCCCCCAGTGCTGAGAGTTGGTACAGTGGTGCCTGAGATCTACTGGGAATGACAATGACAAGATGGTGCGGGGGATCATTGGGAGGGCTGTTTGGTGGCATGAGGGTCCTGGAAGTCCAATAGGGTGAGTGGGAGTTGGGGAAATGAAGAATCCATGCCCCTTTGCCTATGAGTAGTGGGAGAGAGATGGGCAATGCCACAGGAGGGTAATGCAGGTTAGAGCAGGAAAGTACCTGAATCAGAGATGCCCACACTCTGGAGGAAAGCCCCCAGCCTGCACCCTCCACATATCACCCAGAGCCAGCCTCCTTTTATCCAAACCACATCCATGTCCAGGGAAGAGCGTTTTCATCTGGACACAGGAGATAGACACCAGCTCTCCAGCAGTCATGGTTCCACTCCACAAACATGAGCAGGTAACTAAGAGATACCAACACACGAAGAAAGCCAGAGAGGAGTCACTGCGGAAAACAGAAGAAAATGACGCTAACCCAAAGAAGGCAAGGGTGGAGATAGTCAGGCCTGATCCAAGCTATTGTGGGTGTACTGGATACAGCTGTACCTGAAGCCTGATCTCGAGCATTTGGATTACACAAGCCAAGATGCCTCTCCTGCTATAGCAGGTCTGAATTGTACCCATCATGCACATACAAGATGGGCTTGACTGTGTTCACTGATGTATCCACTCTTGGAAAATTCGGGGACATTTTTAGGGTGAGCGTGTATCAGTTGCAGGAAAAACAAACATTAACTCTGATGCCATTATTTCTCCTGAAAATTATTTACAACACAAAGAAATGAGACAACTAGGCAGAAGAGTAAATTAAGTTTATGACAGTGTCAGAGTCTTCAGTCTTTGCTTTATAAGCAATTTAATAAGTTCTTAGCATCAATGATGACCTGTAGGTTCTCATAATCCTCTCCAAAGAAATCAGTCCACTGTAAGTCTGCTACCAAGTGTTGTCTTGTGGATTAATTCACTATCCCCTGTTTTGCTTTTCCTTAAAACTTCACCCATTAATAAACTGTTTTCTGTTTCAGTCTGTATTGTTGCATTTTGTCTGTATGGCTCCTAACACTTTGCATGCAAAAGCTGCCTTTCTCCCACTTCCATTTTTCATGCCTCAGATAATGTTGTAGGGCTGTTATTAATGAGGAAAGTGGTCTGAGAACTGTCTTCCCTTGTTTCTGTGGACATGAAATGCCAGATCTTCTAAGGACTTTGTATCTGCTGTCAACTCTGCGTTCCTGGTATAGTATATTTTCCATCGTTAGCTCTGAGATTCCAAACCCCATAGGGTTCAGGAAGAGAGCAGAAATCCCCTGAGGAGCTACCATGTGAGGAGGCATCTCCTTTCTCTTTCAGAGCAGCCCACATTTGTTTATTTCACTTCCCTTGAAATGATGCTACCTTTCCCTTATGGGAATAACAGTCTTATGGCTCACTGTCCACTCATAAAACATCTGAGGGATGTAGGTTGTGAATTTGGATCTGGTGCTGAACTTCAAAAGATGAAGTTTCTGTCTGGGCTTTAAATTTTATTCTTTTTTTCTTTTTTCACTAATTTTTGGAAGCCTGTCTGGGCAAAACCTTCACTGAATTAGGCCCAAGAGAAGACCAAGGTTGGAAAAGAGAATGGTGAAGTTTGACCTTCAAAAAGCCAGGGGGCTGTGCCGGCTGAGTGCACTGTGAAGGGAAAGGGGCCGTCCTGAACCAGCCTTGCCCCGCCACCCCGCACCTGATCTGGCCCTTGCATCACGTATGGTTTGTACCCCAACCCAAGATGCCTTTGCTCGTTTATTTAAATTCTCAAGTTCATAAAAAGGATGAGCTTTCTAGGTAACACAGGAAGGGCTCCAAGCCCCACAGGTGTGACGTGACAGTGAATTTTCCTTCCTTCTGTCCAAGAGGTAAGAACTCCCCATATTGTTCAGTTGGTGTTGCCACAGACACCTCCCTGTCCCCCAGAAAAGGAGGGGCTGGATCTGATCTGGAGCTCTTCCAGAAGCTTCCACGCCATTAGAATAATCTGTCCAGATTAGGATTAAATTGCTCTGAGTGGATGTTTCTCACTGTAAAACAAAACAGCATGGAATGGGCCAGTAGCATGGTCAGAACTTGCCACCAAATGGGAAAGGAATCGAGAGAACCCTCCGTGCAGAGATGGTTTCTCCCCCACTTTCCTCTGCCCTGTCTGACAGAGTGACTTTCCTAGTTGCGCTATAAAGTCTTACCCCCCAGTGAGGAGCAAACAGCTGTTTCAAAGTACAGCACAGACTGGTTACGGCTTATTAAATAATGTGTTTCAAAGGACTGGAGGTTAGATCTTGAAGCACTCCAAGGCAAGATAAGGAGAGATCGTGGAATCTTAGTGCTGAATGGTCCGTGTGGTCCCTGTGCGTGAACCCCCACGTGCTCTTTCATGCACGTGGGGTGAGCCCCACACAGTTTCCTCCAGGGCTCCTTGCTCCACATGGACAAGCCCCATGCAGCTGTCCCCAGCTGTGCTCTCAGAACGGGAGGGGCAAGTGGTACCTTTGCCCTTTAGGAAGGAGAAAGCCCGCGTCTCTCTGCATCTCACCTAAGGGGCAAGCCCACAACACACACAGGACAGCTCCTTTCTGTGGCTCCCAGTGGGGCAGGTGGCCCCGGGCCCCAAGCCACACTGTAGCTCGCGGCTTGGAACAGTGGTGAGCACGCAGGTCTGGGGTGGGTGTGCTATCCGGGCTCAGGTCACGAAGATGACTAAGGAAACCTACTCCTCGCATCTGAAATCCAGGAACTGCTCCTTCCAGCCTCCATGTGGCCCCAGGGAGTCGGAAGCCAGGGGCCGCTCTGACTCTGCAGAACCCTAACACTCTGCTTCTTTCTAGGGTTTGCTTCCTCAGCTCACACCGGAGGGATGCATGTAGCAGGTTCTTCCTGGGAAAGCATCAGAAGAACAGCCTGAATGGCTCAGGTAAAGGACAGTTTTCATGGCACTTGCAGATTTGAAGGCAGGTGGGAGGTGGGCCTGCTTTGTGTGGCTGAACTCACAGGTGCTTCTGCCTTTTATTCATGTTTCCTTAAAAACAAAACAAAAACACAAACAAGAAACCACACACACAAAACACCCCCAAGAAACAACAAAGAAAGTGAGGACAGTAAATGCAGGAGGTGGAATTAGAAGCCTCATACAATGTCCTAGGGATTTTTATTTCATTTGCTCTGTGTCTCGGGCAAGGAAAAGTCAATCAGCTCTGAGCTGTTGTGCTCGTCATCCTAGAACCTGGTCACCAGTGATCACACATCTGGCCATCCTGAACACTGCAACTTCCCTAATGTGATGCAGGCGGCAGAGTGGGGGGCTCACTGTGTAGAAGCAGAACTCCAGCCCTTATATCTGGGTCCACCCTCTTGGGGGACCCCCTGTCCCTGAGGATTCCTGGTATCTGAGTGTTTCCACTGGCCACTCACACCCAGGCCTACAGGCCTTGGTCAGCTCTAAAATGGGTCAACTTTGGGTCAGATGTGACTTCAAATCAAGTCAGAAGGCAGCATTCTCATAATTATTTGCAAAAATGTCTCTAGTTTCTACAGATTCCTTCCATCCTGCCTCCACAGCAACCCATCCTAGGCCCAGGATTTGCTGAAGTGGTTTTCAAAACCCTGCTTTTCTTTCTTTAAGCTTCTTATACCCTCCTGCAGTATGCATAGGGAGAATATCAAAAATTCTAAACTGGCTTGCTTTGCACATTTATAACGCTGCCAACTTTCTCAGCCAAACAAAGTTGCAGATTTTGAAATCAGGGCTTAAAAATTCAGACACATTTTTACATTTTAATTGAGACAGAAATGAAAACAAATTGTAGGAAGTGTAATAAAAAGAATTTTGTCACCCTGTATCACTTTAAGCTTGAACCTTTCCATAGTGCTCCTAATAATCAATTATGCATTGATATAGCTGGGTCTTCTATTAGAAAAATTAGAAAAAATTAGAAAAAGGAGAAGTTTGAATCTTTGGGGGGAAATCTGAAGGAAATGGAAGCTTTGAGTGACATCAGAGGGGAAGTACCTCTAGCAGCTGCTGGAGGATGGTACAAATGACCTGGATATGGAGAGTGCCAGGATTTGCCGAACAGAGGAGGCCGCCTTATAAGCACCACTGTGGGACACTGCCACTCCTTTGATTTGACAAATTGCCCTATTCATCCGGGGGGATTTCTCCAGACTCACGTTCTGTTTCAGACTGCATCGTGTGCCTGCCATCAAATTCATGTGCTGGAGTCCTAACCCCCAGTAACTCAGAGGGTGACCTTATTCAGAGAGGGTCTTGACTCAGGGAACCGGTTGTTTTGAGGGCATTGGGCTGGGCTGTAACCCAGTAGGACTGGTGTCCTTAGAGAGGGTGAGATTTGGACACAGACCCAAGGAGGGAAGACACATAAAGACACACAGAGAAGACAGCTGTCTACAGGCCAGAGACAAGACTGGAACGGATCCTTCCCTCATGGCCCCTGGAAGGAGTCAAATCTGTATCACCTGGATTTTAGACTTTTGGTCTCTACTGAAACCTCATGGTCGGTGTTGCTTTGTTGCCATGGCCGGCCGGAGCAGACCCAGGCTGGTCCTATTGTGATAGGGTGGTGGAACCAGGCTAAAGAGCTTGGAGGGAACTTGGGCTCTGTTTAGACCAGAACAATGAAGAAGGGCACAGTGCTGACCTCAGAGGTGGGCACTTATGTAATTTAAAGATTTCCTAGTAGTTGTATCAGAAAAAAAAAAAAAGGAAACGGGTGAAATTAATTTTAACAATATGTTTTATTTAATCCCATATACTCAAATATCATGTCAGTGAGGTGTATTGAATATAAAGGAGATATTTTACCTTCTCTTTGTGGTCCTAATCTTTAAAATCTGGTGCGTGTGATTTACACGGACAGAGCGTCTAAATGGTCAATAGAAAGTAGGGCTTTTTTTTTTTTTTTTTTAAAGATTTTATTTCTTTATCTGACAGAGAGAGATCACAAGTAGGCAGAGAGGCAGGCGGGGTGGGGGGGGGGGAAGCTTGCTTCCTGCTGAGCAGAGAGCCCAATGTGGGACTGGATCCCAGGAACCTGAGATCATGACCTGAGCTGAAGGCAGCGGCTCAACCCACTGAGCCACCCAGGTGGGTTGTTTTGACCAGTGAAAATTGTTCTGGGAGGTGCTCGAGGAAGACAGTTTCTCCTTGCACTATCCTGGCTCCTCTTTTGTGATTTTGGCATTTTCTGTGGAATCATCTGGTCCTCTTTTGGCTCTGACTGAGGTTAAGTATAATCCTTCCTGACAGAGATGTGAAACTGGCGGGACCCGTCACTAGATGTTCAAAGCATTGGCTCCTAAGGACCCTTGGTGGTGAGGAAACATTCCTTTCTCTTCATTACCATATTCAAATGAAGGCACAGATCTGTTGATGGTTCTGTCATGATTTTGCTCATCTTTGAGCAGAATATAGAGTGTTTGCTGAAGGTCATACTAGAAAATTACAATTAATTTCTTTCTTCTGGGAAAGAAATTAATTATAATTTCCTTTTATTTATTCCTTTTCAATTCCTGTGGTTTTAAGAGCAGTATGTCCTTGGCCCTCTCTCCTGAGCGTACTTCATCAGCTACGGATGGCCTTGTTTTCCCAATCCCAACTGGGATTGGCTTGGGACCTCCCAGTCAAGCACTAGTCTGTCTTTGCTGAGCAAGCCCTCCTCAATTTATCTCCTTCCTCACACATTGCTACAAGCCGAGTGGATCCCTGCTTGGAAATCTCTTCAGTTTTCCTCAGGATCTCCTCAGCTAAATCTCAACTAAATCTCTCCATATTTGCCACTCTAAATTCTGTTTTCCACCAAACAAAAGAACACAGTTCAGTTGAATTTTCTGCCACTTTGTAACAAAGATGACCTTTTTTCCTATTTCAGATAACATGCTCTTCCTTTCCTTTTAAGACCTCACCAGAAGCACCTTTAACATTTCTATTTCTGCCAAGATTCTGGTCATCAACAACTCAATGTTCACAATGAGAAACTTTCTCTGCTGTGCTTCTTCCCAAGGTGTCACCAGAATCCCCCTTAACATCCATTCTTCCTTCCCAGTTCCGAAGCCACTTTCCTTAGGCGCTGCCATAACAAACTGTCACAAACTTGGTGCCTGAACAGAAGTGTTAAGGTTGTGACAGTATTAGGGCAGGCTGTTCCTTCGGGAAGCTCTGAGGCAATCATTTGCTCCACACTCTCTCCTGGTTTCTGGGGGCTGCCTGCAACCCTTGACATTTCTTTTTTTTTCTTTTTTTTTTTTTTTTAAAGATTTTATTTATTTATTTGACAGATAGAGATCACAAGCAGGCAGAGAGGCAGGCAGAGAGAGAGGGAGAAGCAGGCTCCCCGCCAAGCAGAGAGCCCAATGCGGGACTCGATCCCAGGACTCTGGGATCATGACCCGAGCCGAAGGCAGTGGCCCAACCCACTGAGCCACCCAGGCGCCCCAACCCTTGACATTTCTTGAACTGTTGATATATTGCTCCCATCTCTGCCCCTGTCTCCAAATGGCATTCTCCTTTGTGTTTCTGTGTGTCCTTTTCTGCCTCCCACAAGGGCAATCTCATCTGATTTAGCGCCTGTGCTAATCTATTGGGATCTCATCTTGATTTTTTACTGTACTAATAAGTTGTCCAGACCCTACTGCCAATAAAGTCACATTCCGAGGTTCTGAGAGGATAGGAATTTTGAGGGTCACTCTTCAACCCACTAGAGTAAATTAGAGTTCAAGCAAACTATTAGTAAACAAACAAACAAACAAACACAAACAAACAAACAAACAAAAAACTAGTCCAGAGCTTGCCCATACAAGATAGCACTAGGGCTTGTTTCTCCTGCTGGCATTTTCTGAGTGAGCTCCTCTAGCCTGATTTGGCTGGATGAAAAGTCGTGTTATCCACGCAGTGATTTAGACTGATCCTTCCCTTCTGTCAGGTAAATTATAATTTTTGTCTCCGGCTCCCAGCATTGAATTTTCCTTTTGCTTTGGCTGACTTCTGGAGTGATAACGCCACAGTGCTGAACACACCAATGTTGCTGTGTACATCAGGCCATACAGCCCCCTTGAGGGGTTTCTGGGACTTTCTTGGGAATCATAGCAGCCAATCTCATTCACTTTTTCACACCACGTTTACTACTATTTTCTAGACTCCAGCTACTTCTACCAATTTGCTGCATTTCCATCCACACAGAAAGTCTATTTCTCCCTCTCTTAGTCTCTGTGGCGTACAGGAAACCTGTATCCCACTCTTCCCTTTTGCAGCACTGATGTGACTGGATGTTCCCTGAAGCAGACTTCCAGCCCTCCTGCCTCTTCCTCCTCAGATCCACCAGTTATGAAGACGTCCATCTTATGGCAGACCTTGTTATGAGGTCCAGTGCAACACTTGTAGCTTCTGTAAATCTGGTTTAAAAATAACTGTATCTCTCAATGTTTCATGAGATAAGCAGCTGATTGTCTTAAGGATTCCAATACCATAGGTTGCATCTTACTCCATTGTGCTGTTACTAATGTTAATGTTACTTACAGTGGTGTTTGTTTTCTGATACAAAATCAGTTTTAAGAAACTTCTTATAGCTAGGGGTATAGAAGAAATTTTGAGGTCCAACTTCCTTATATCTGTCTTTCCTCAATTCCCTGGACATGTAACATACATACCAAAATGCAGCCATGGGGCGCCTGGGGGGCTGGCTCAGTCGGTGAAGTGTCCAACTCTTGATTTCAGGTCAGGTTATGATCTCAGGCTCATGAGATCAAGCCCTGTGCCCAGCCCTGAGCTGGGCATGGAGCCTGCTTAAGATTCTCTCTCTCGGGGCACCTGGGTGGCTCAGTGGGTTAAAGCTTCTGCCTTCGGCTCAGGTCATGATCCCAGGGTCCTGAGATTGAGCCCCACATGGGGCTCTCTGCTCCACGGGGAGCCTGCTTCCTCCTCTCTCTCTCTGCCTGCCTCTTTGCCTACTTGTGATCTCTGTCTGTCAAATAAATAAATAAATAAATAAATAAATAAATAAAATCTTTAAAAAAAAAGATTCTCTCTCCCTTTGCCCCTCTGCCCCTCTCCCCTTCCTCTTTCTCCCTTCCTCCCTCAAAAAAAAAAAAAAAGTGCGGCCACAAATGTCATATACTACACCGATCTGCTTCCAGACTCAGAGCTCTGTTCTTTTATCCCAACCAGATCTGTTTCCATCTTGTCCAGAGCCACATGACTATCAATGCAGCGTCTAGGCGGGACTCCTTGAAGATGGTGGGTGCTGCAACCTTACTTCCGTGAGAGCAATGTCAGTGGTGTTTGATGCATGAACAAAGTATGTGTGCATTCCACTTTGATGCAGGTTGAGAGAAGACATGAGGATGGGTGCACTCGGTGCAGCACCCAATGGAGTGAAACATAACAGTTTAAGGTAACCACTACTACTACTAGGGTACCACTCTACAGTAGTTGTAGGTCGAGGACATATATGAGAATTGTAGCAAAAATGAGTGGTTTTGGTTTTGAGCTGCTAGAACGATTGTTAGAAAAACTCTTATAATCATATCATGAGGCTCCAGCCCCACCATATACCACCCTCCTTTGTCCTTTTATGTGAAGGGGAAAATAAGTTTCTAATTAAAAAAAAAACCATTAATTGTTTTGGAGCTATTATTTCTTGCAGTGGAATGCAGATCCTAATTAATTCACTGCCATTTTTCGATTCTCTTCCAAGAATAGTTCTTAAGCTTGCATAGTAGTTACTGAAAATGTCAATATAATTTCACTGTAATTCTTCCTGAAATGTACATGGATAAAACCAATCAACATTACATTGTATAAGTGTATGCAATTTCATTTAAAACAGTCATGCAAAGCCATATATTCTATATTCTTATATAAAACATCAATAAAACAAGTTCCATATAATTAAAAGACAAAAAATATATTAAAAACTAAATGAATAGGGACGCCTGGGTGGCTCAGTTGGTTAAGCGGCTGCCTTCGGCTCAGGTCATGATCCCAGCGTCCTGGGATCGAGTCCCACATCGGGCTCCTTGCTCGGCGGGGAGCCTGCTTCTCCCTCTGCCTCTGCCTGCCACTCTGTCTGCCTGTGCTTGCTCACTCTCTCTCTAACAAATAAATAAATTTAAAAAAAACTAAATGAATATTCATCAGGGAGTGGGAGGTGGAAGAAATTGGTGAACTGTTCTCATTTTTCAATTTAAATAAATTGAATTTAAAAAAGAAATAAAGGGGGAAATGTGCCTTAAAATTGTTTCTACCCATAACTCTTAAATAGCTTTAGTTGGGCTAAATTTGAATAGTAGAAAACTTGGAAATGTCCTGATTAAGTGCTTTTTTGTTTGATTCCAATTAAGTATTCATTTGCTTGTGATTTTCACATATGGGCAGGTATGGATTTATTAATTGCAAAAACACTGTTGAACTGGTGCATCTGAAAATGTTCAGGGAAGACCCATAGTTCGAAGGAAGAAGGACTTTTCCAAACAGTGGGCTTCATTTTATCTTTTCAAAGGATAAGCACCCTGCTGTTTTAGGGTTTTCTCCCCCTATGTATGTGGTGATGTCACATCAAGTTAGAAAGACACTGCACAGTGATGGTGACAATATATTCATGTGTGTGTGAATAAAGGGACAGTGCTGGTGGAGCTAGGTCCCACAGCTGAAAGGCTATGCTATTCTTCTCTTTCTCTCTGTGTTGTCGCTGCATGGAGAAGAAGGGCATTTCAGTGCATTTGGCCACATGTTTCACAATGAAAACACAAACCAAACGCTTCTTAGAATAGTCAGATCATTTAAAATATGGACCATAAAAATACAAATAAAAGTAAAATAAAATACATTTGAAATGGAATACAACAAAGTAAAATGTGGATGATAGACACACGACGACACATGACGACTTGCAGAGGGAACATGCATCAGCTTTGGCGATTACACCCACGAGTGTGAGTGAAGGAGCACAGAGCAGAATTGAGGAGATGAAACCCAGATTTTTTTTTCAGCCTTTCTCACTCCACAACCCCATCCCTCAAAGAATCCAAAGCAGACTTAATGCACAAAAACCTTCCTATAAATAAAGGTGGTTACTACCTAGTGACAAAATGTCCGATTCACCAGGAAGATCCAACTGTGAACGTGTCCGCACCTAACACAGTGTCGAAATGCATAAAGCAAAAGTTAACAGAGCTAGGAGCAGAAATGGACAAATGAGGAGACCAACCACCACCACCGCAAAACAGGCAAGGGATAAGCTTCGAATCCTGACAATTCTAACTGAGATATTGTGGAAAAGAAGTGTTCTCAGAAGAGGAAGTGTATTTGAAAGCCAAATGGGAAAACATATAAAAAGATGCAGAGAATCTGGCATGGAGGAGAGGTAAGGCCAAGGGCTGAACAGAGGGAAATTTGAAGAGTATTATCAAGGGAACCTTGACTCAGAGGGGATGGACTTTAGCATGTGGATAGAGAAAATATCCTTAAGGACTGCAGGAAACTGACCCAGGATAAAGTGAGTGCATTCATTTTGCAGTGTGTCTGTCCTAAATGTTTTTAGTAAAGGTCGAGACTAAAATCCAGAGCAGGAGAGAGACAGTCCTTCCCAAGAGATTGCACTGGCGGGAGGAAACCCAGCAACACATACATTCTGAGTGATTCCAAACAAAAAGAGTGGGAATGAGTTGGCTGGGACTACATAGGACAAAAGTGGGAGAGGCAGAGTTAAGGGGAGTGGTTTATGGCCCTTAGAACAAAGCAAAGGAGAAGGAGAAGAATTCCATCCTCAGACTTAGGACTTTCTGAAACATGAAAGTTTCCAACTGTGTTAAGAAAAATAAAATACAGAGCTGGAAAAAAGAAAATGCACGGAGAATGGGAGGGCCAATTGGGTGATGTGAGAAGAAAGATCATTTGAGTATTCCATGAAGAAGAAATTGATGTTCAGTGTTTGGGAACATGTAGTTGACATCAGATCCTTAGGGAATTTTGAAAATGTTAGGGGAGAGGCACCTGGGTGGCTCAGTGGGTTAAAGCCTCTGCCTTCAGCTCAGGTCATGATCACAGGGTCCTGGGATTGAGTCCCGCATCGGGCTCTCTGCTCAGCAGGGAGCCTGCTTTCTCCTCTCTCTGCCTGCCTCTCTACCTGCTTGTAATTTCTGTCTGTCAAATAAATAAATAAATAAATAAATAAATAAATAAATAAATAAAAAGGAAATGTTAGGGGAAAAAACCCCTCTGGAACCAACCCATTTCATCCAACCTCATTTATTCAGACTCTACTCATATGGCTGACTCGGTTTTGCGGTGCACACCAGTGGATAGCGGCACCTCCCTGTCTAAGATGGGAGTCAGACAAGTAAATATTTCGGGACAATAAAATGTTACATGATCTGTGAAAAAATATACACACTGTCCTGCCAGTGAGGAGAGGTAAGTTTATGTGATGGTACAAAAATTCCAAAGGTCTTCGTCGTTAAAGAATAAAAGTTATTTCTTATTCATTTGTCAAATGCAAGCCATCAAGGACAACCAGGCAAGATGTCATTTAACTGGTAAGAAAAGATTTAATGTGCAGTGATTTTGCCGTTGTTGTCGTCTGTCATTGAGAAGGGTGGCATTTGTCTAAAAAAATCACTCTCTGAGAGCTTTGTCCTGCAATGTATGGAGGCATGTAACAGCAGCCCAACAGCAGTAAATCTTGTGCATCAACATGAAATTGGCTTGAATATTTAGATGAAGAGAAGAGTTTGTTTTTAAATTTGAAGGGAACACATCCTACCAACAAAAAGAAGGGAGGGGGCGTGCTGGACATTTGCTACAACCATAATCTCGATATTAGAAACATGTCAAGTAATAATCTGTTCTAAAAAGGTACCAAGATCCAACTGTGATGTCCTGAAACAATGAAAAAGCGATTTTTCTCTTTTCCCTGCCTCCTTCTGCAAGTGTGCTTCATTACTACACATCTGGGTGGCATGGCCCTTTTGTTCCTTCATGGAAGTGGCCATCTCAGGTTGCTTTTTTGTCCAGGAGATGAATCACATGGGAGTGGGGAGGGGAAGCATTTTAGTCCGATTTTTCTTCCTCAGGAAGAACTCTTCCCCAGGTCATCCCACCTGGGGTCAGGTGTCACTTTACAGTGTGGCACCTGCTGTGAAGATCAGGGGGATGGAAGGGGTTGCCAGAAATTCACGGATGAAGGGGGTGAAAAGTTTCTCCCAAAAAGAGAACCCAGACAGCTAGAACAATAAATATCCAGGTGGGGGGTGGGGGGCACAGTGCCACCACCCAGAAGAGAAGGTAAACTGCCACGGCATTACCAGATCCTTGGAATGTTCCCAGCAGTAAGCCAGAGGGGGTGGGGAAGGGTAGAGGGTGGGGGGTCACAGGTCACTGTTAGACCAAGGGGCTCCCCCTCCTCTCCTGGGGGAGCTTGAGACCCAATTTAATGAGTGCTCCTTGTGTCAGCAGGACATGGACACCTTCTCTCCCACCCCCCGTATTTACTCTCCTCTTCTCCCTCTTGCTCCTCAACAGACACATTGACCTGAATTTTGCCCATTGCTTCCCACTGTGTACTGTGATTTCCCGCACCTTTAACTTTCTTAATTTTCTGCATTCAGAAGATATTTTCTGAAATCACAGATGATCCCAGAGTTTATCTAAATAAGTTAGAAAGAAGATTTTCATCAACTCAGGAATGTTCTTCTTGGCAACCAACACTCTCGTGGCTTATTCTGAAATCTGAAGAACGTGATGGTGTCCAGCCTTTTTCTCACAGGGAGCTAAGGAATCCGCCACGGAATGAAATTCTGCTATTTAGCATGACTGTTCCTGTTACAATTGTTTTCAGAACTTTGGTGTCACTGGTGTTTTCTCCCTGTGTGACCTCCATTCTAGCAGAGGATTAGTCATGAACAATGAAAAGAAGCAGGCAGGAAGCTTGGAGGAGATGCACAAGAATGCATAAAGAAAGCAACATATTTGCACTATTGTTTTTCCCCATTTTGTTTTTTTACATTGACTACTTAAAGTATACTTCTTACAGAGAGAAGGGCAGCAAAACACAACCACTTTTTACAGCTAATTTGCAAATGGAAAGTGTTAATTTGAGGCTCTCAAAGTTTCTAATTAGCCTGTAAAATTCATTCTGTTATTGGGGTTTGAGTTTTTATTTCTTTTCTTGGTTGTATCTCTAATTATAGACTGTAAGCTAAAGGGTTTTTATTTTTGGGTTTTTTTTTTTTTATTTCACAAGCGCACTATAAAAGAAAACCACCAATGTTTTAAAAATATAGATGGCTTCCTAAGATTCGGTTGATGCAAATACTATTAGCTAATTTGGTTTCACTGTGAAGTGAAAACTTCTAACAGAAATGACTGAGCTTTTACTTTATGGATTGGAATTTAGGGAAAATAGTCTCAAATATTGATAAGATTTAGCTAAATCATGGGCATAATTCCAGCAGTTGGTAATGATATACAAATTTCATATTTTTTATCCAAGTAGCACAAGAATACGGCAAAAAGTGCGGGTTAGCACTCTATTTTTATAAAAAGATTCATTTATTTATTTGAGAGAGAGAGAGAGAGAGAGGAAGCATAGGGGGAGGGGCGGAGGGAAAGGGAGAGAGAATTCCAAGCCTACTCCCCACTAAGCACACGTCTCTGTACAGACACATATTTTCATTTATCGGAGATGGATATTCAGGAAAGTAATTGCTGGGTGCTCTAGTAAATTTACATCTTCATTTTCAAATAAGTGACAGATTGTTTTCCATGGCGGCTGCACCTTTTTGTGTTTCCATGAGGAATGAATGAGTGTTCCAATTTCTCCACAGTCTCTCCAACAGTCATTCTTGACTTACATTTTTTCACTTAATTTTTAAAATTTTTATTTATTTATTTGACAGAGAGAAAGAGAGCACAAGCGGAGGAGCAGAAGGAAGAGGGAGAAGCAGACTCTTCTCTGAGCTGAGAGCCCAACATGGGGCTTCATCTCTGGACCCAGGATCATGACTTGAGAAGGCAGACCCCTCACCCACTGAGCCACCCAGGCACTCCTGTCTTTTTTGCTGTAGTCATCCTTGCGATTATGAAGTGGCATCTCATTGTGGTTTTTATTTTCGTTTCTCTGATGGGTAATAATATTGAGAATTCTTCCCTGGGCTCCTTGGCCGTTCTATATACATGTGCACTGATGAAACGTCTGCTCAAAAATTTAGCTTATATTTTATCGCCTTTTTGTCTTCTGATAGTTGAGCTGTAAGCCTTTAGAATCTATTTGGGATGCAAGTAATTTGTCATACATATGTTTTCAACATCTTTTCTTCCCACCTGGGACTTGTTTTTCACTTATTAATGGTGTTCTTGAAGTTCAAATGTTTTCATTTTTATGAATGTGAATTTGTCTTTAATCACATGTGTTCCTGGGGTTATAGTAAGACTGTCTAACCCAAGTCCCTACTCTGCTAAAAGTGGAAACTGAGGCTTCATGGGCCCAGGAGATGCTCGAGGGCACGCATGTGTTCACGGGCAGGATGTTGTCCCTATGCCCTCTCTCCTCTGTGCTCACTGCTACCAGGGTGGAATTCATGGGAGCCACACGTGGGACGTCTGACCCTGGCCCTGCGATTTCCACAGCAGTGGACGTATTTTGAGTGACCCAAGCCCAGGAAGAAGGAACAGACCTGTCTTCCCAGAAAACACCTCTAGCTTCTTCTGTACAATGTGAAATAAATGTTCTATGAGCAAATACATCCTATAAGAAAGTTTCTGATGATGCCTTCATCACCCTAAAGTAAAATGAACAATGCTCTTCTCTGGTTTTAAGATCTAAAAAGTATAAATGTAAGTAAAAACAATTGGCCTTTAAACCTTTTTTAAAAAATCTTCTATATAAACAAATTCTAGGGGTGTCTGGCTCAGGCAGTTGAGTGTCAGGCTCTTGACTTTGGCTCAGGTCATGATCTCAGGGTCGTGAGATGGAGCCCCTCGTTGGGCTCTATGTGGGGATGGAGTCTGCTTCTTTCTCTTGCTCTCTCTTTCCCCCACTCATGCATGTGGTCTCTCTCTCTAAAATAAATAAATAAATCTTTAAAACTATTCTATAGGAAAACCATGGGACCAACTGTTGAGTTTAAAGTAATCAAAAATTTCAACTGCATTACCCAAATTAGAAAAATTATTATAATGTGCCAATAATTAAGGTCAGTCCCAGTGTATGTCAGTTTAATGTTAAAACTAACTAAAGAGACTTTACAAAGAATACGTGGAGGAGACTAGCTCATGTTGTGCATTTAGGGAGCATTTCAAAAATGTCCTTGTGGCAGGCAGCCTCGAAGCTGACCCCAACGACCCCTATGTGCTTGTATCTCCACCCCCTGTAATCCCCCCACCTCTTGGACATGGGCTAGGCTGACTGACCCACTTCTAACAAATACAAAGCAGAAGCACACACACAGCACTGCCAAGGTAGGTGACAACATGATGTCGGCATCCCCCAGCCCTCCCTCTCCTGAGCACTTGCTCTGGAAGAAGCCAGCGGCCATGTTGTGAGCTGCCCCACAGACATGCCATGTAGTAAGGCCCTGGTGTCTCTGGTCCACAGCCAGAAAGCACCTGGGGCCAAGGAGTGCCAGCCACCAGTCCTGGGAGTGAGCAGGTCTCTCAAGGGAACCTCATCTCTGAACCTACAGGAAAAAGTCGTATCTTTTAAGTCAGGGTGACTTTTGGATAAACCATATATTCAAGTTAAGTGGAGTTCAATCAAACCAGGAGCGGGTGAGAGGGCTTTATATAACCCATCATGATCCAAGCACGCTACAGGTAAGTTCTAATGAGA